>JAVTVY010044941.1:0-204415 GCA_036873755.1 Hanleya hanleyi
CGACAAGAATCTAACAAGGAATCCTCAAGTATTGCCCGGAAATCAAATTTAGATTTCACCACCAGGTGGCACGATATGTGTGTGCAAGTGAGCAACACACAATCCCAAGCCACCACTCATGGCATGGTATCTGCATACCAAATTCGACAAGAATCTAACAAGGAATCCTCAAGTATTGCCCGGAAATCAAATTTAGATTTCACCACCAGGTGGCACGATATGTGTGTGCAAGTGAGCAACACACAATCCCAAGCCACATCTCATGGCATGGTATCTGCATACCAAATTCGACAAGAATCTAACAAGGAATCCTCAAGTATTGCCCGGAAACCAAATTTAGATTTCACCACCAGGTGGCACGACAGGCAAGTGAGCAACACACAATCCCAAGCGACATCTCATGGCATGGTATCTGCATACCAAATTTGAGAAGATTCTTAAGTTATTGTCCAGAAACCAAATTTAGATTTTGCCATCAGGTGGTGCCATCAATGGGTGAAACACAATCCAAAAGGACATCTCATCACATGGTATATACGTATTAAATTTGAAATGAATCTGATGAGAGGTTCTCAAATTATTGCCTGGTTAATGCATATAGGATTTTACCACCAGGTGGGGCCACCTATTGGCGAAAGTGGTCGAAATGCAATCCCAGGCGACACCTCATGGCATGGTAAATGCATACCAAATTTGAGAAGAATCCACTGAACGGTTCTCAAGTTATTGCCCGGAAACAAATTTCAGACGGACAGATGGATGGATGCATTGTCACACAGACGGACAGATGAACAATTGGAATACACTATACCACCCTACAATGTGCAGGGGTATAAAAAGTGACAAGGTATGCACATATCCGCGGGAAAAAATTGGTAAAGCCCGGCGCACATGAGAGATGTCAGTTGAGCTAACGGCCTCAATTGCCTGTCAGCTCAGGGGCTAGCTCCCATGTGGTTTCAGCGCACACGGTGAGCAAAAGTTTCAAGAAATTGATTTCAGTTTCCTCGTAACGTCTTCTTCAAGACCATTTTGAAGAATCGTGCGTATGAATCGCGTGAAAATAACATGTGATTCATTGGCCGATTCAATAAAACTGCTGAGCTGTTTGCTTGCGTTCGCCGCACAAGCTGAGGATTTGGCCTCGCGAGGTGAAATTATGAAACAAGTTTGTTATTTTTTTCCCGGTCTCGTGAGGCCAAAAACTCACCAAAAACTGCCCGCACACGAGAGCTAGCCCCCGAGCTGACAGGCAATTGAGACAGTCAGCTCAGCTGATAGCTCTCGTGTGCGCCGGGCTTCAAGTTGTGATCTTATTGCCCTAAGTTTCAGATGGGGCTGCCGCTTTTATCCATTGGGGTAAAAGGTGTTATGCTGAGAGGGTGTTACACTGACAGTACAGACGAGGAGATCAGTCAGAGGGTGTTACACTGACAGTACAGATGAGGAGATCAGTGAGAGGGTGTTACACTGACAGTACAGATGAGATCAGTCAGAGGGTGTTACACTGATAGTACTGACGAGGAGATCAGTCAGAGGGTGTTACACTGACAGTACAGATGAGGAGATCAGTGAGGGGGTGTTACACTGACAGTACTGACGAGGAGATCAGTGAGAGGGTGTTACACTGACAGTACAGACGAGAAGATCAGTCAGAGGGTGTTACACTGACAGTACAGACGAGGAGATCAGTGAGAAGGTGTTACACTGACAGTACAGACGAGGAGATCAGTCAGAGGGTGTTACACTGACAGTACAGACGAGGAGATCAGTGAAACGGTGTTACACTGACAGTACAGACGAGGAGATCAGTGAGAGGGTGTTACACTGACAGTACAGACGAGGAGATCAGTGAAACGGTGTTACACTGACAGTACAGACGAGGAGATCAGTCAGAGGGTGTTACACTGACAGTACAGACGAGGAGATCAGTGAGAGGGTGTTACACTGACAGTACAGACGAGGAGATCAGTGAGAGGGTGTTACACTGACAGTACAGACGAGGAGATCAGTGAGAGGGTGTTACACTGACAGTACAGACGAGGAGATCAGTGAGAGGGTGTTACACTGACAGTACAGATGAGGAGATCAGTGAGAGGGTGTTACACTGACAGTACAGACGAGGAGATCAGTGAGAGGGTGTTACACTGACAGTACAGACGAGGAGATCAGTCAGAGGGTGTTACACTGACAGTACAGACGAGGAGATCAGTCAGAGGGTGTTACACTGACAGTACAGATGAGGAGATCAGTGAGAGGGTGTTACACTGACAGTACAGAGGAGGCGATCAGTCAGAGGGTGTTACACTGACAGTACAGACGAGGAGATCAGTCAGAGGGTGTTACACTGACAGTACAGATGAGGAGATCAGTCAGAGGGTGTTACACTGACAGTACAGACGAGGAGATCAGTCAGAGGGTGTTACACTGACAGTACTGACGAGGAGATCAGTCAGAGGGCGTTACACTGACAGTACTAAAGAGGAGATCAGTCAGGGGGTGTTACACTGACAGTACTGACGAGGAGATCAGTCAGAGGGTGTTACACTGACAGTACTGACGAGGAGATCAGTCAGAGGGTGTTACACTGACAGTACTGACGAGGAGATCAGCCAGAGGGTGTTACACTGGCAGTACTGACGAGGAGATCAGTCAGAGGGTGTTACACTGACAGCACAGATGAGATCAGTCAGAGGGTGTTGTACTGACAGTACTGATGAAGAGATCATTCAGAGCGTGTTACACCGACAGTACTGAGGAGATCAGTCAGAAGGTGTTGTACTGACAGTACTGATGAAGAGATCAATCAGAGCGTGTTACACTGACAGTACAGACGAGGAGATCAGTCAGAGGGTGTTACACTGACAGTACAGATGAGGAGATCAGTGAGAGGGTGTTACACTGACAGTACAGATGAGATCAGTCAGAGGGTGTTACACTGACAGTACTGACGAGGAGATCAGTCAGAGGGTGTTACACTGACAGTACAGATGAGGAGATCAGTGAGAGGGTGTTACACTGACAGTACTGACGAGGAGATCAGTGAGAGGGTGTTACACTGACAGTACAGACGAGAAGATCAGTCAGAGGGTGTTACACTGACAGTACAGACGAGGAGATCAGTGAGAAGGTGTTACACTGACAGTACAGACGAGGAGATCAGTCAGAGGGTGTTACACTGACAGTACAGACGAGGAGATCAGTCAGAGGGTGTTGTTACACTGACAGTACAGACGAGGAGATCAGTGAGAGGGTGTTACACTGACAGTACAGACGAGGAGATCAGTGAGAGGGTGTTACACTGACAGTACAGACGAGATCAGTGAGAGGGTGTTACACTGACAGTACAGACGAGGAGATCAGTGAGAGGGTGTTACACTGACAGTACAGACGAGGAGATCAGTCAGAGGGTGTTACACTGACAGTACAGACGAGGAGATCAGTCAGAGGGTGTTACACTGACAGTACAGATGAGGAGATCAGTGAGAGGGTGTTACACTGACAGTACAGAGGAGGAGATCAGTGAGAGGGTGTTACACTGACAGTACAGAGGAGGAGATCAGTCAGAGGGTGTTACACTGACAGTACAGACGAGGAGATCAGTCAGAGGGTGTTACACTGACAGTACAGATGAGGAGATCAGTCAGAGGGTGTTACACTGACAGTACAGACGAGGAGATCAGTCAGAGGGTGTTACACTGACAGTACTGACGAGGAGATCAGTCAGAGGGTGTTACACTGACAGTACTAAAGAGGAGATCAGTCAGGGGGTGTTACACTGACAGTACTGACGAGGAGATCAGTCAGAGGGTGTTACACTGACAGTACTGACGAGGAGATCAGTCAGAGGGTGTTACACTGACAGTACTGACGAGGAGATCAGCCAGAGGGTGTTACACTGGCAGTACTGACGAGGAGATCAGTCAGAGGGTGTTACACTGACAGCACAGATGAGATCAGTCAGAGGGTGTTGTACTGACAGTACTGATGAGATCATTCAGAGCGTGTTACACCGACAGTACTGAGGAGATCAGTCAGAAGGTGTTGTACTGACAGTACTGATGAAGAGATCAATCAGAGCGTGTTACACTGACAGTACTGACGAGGAGATCAGTCAGAGGGTGTTAGACTGACAGTACAGACGAGGAGATCAGTCAGTCAGGGGGTGTCACACCTTCAGTACAGACGAGGAGATCAGTCACAGGGTGTTGCACTGACAGTACAGACGATGAGATCAGTCAGTCAGAGGGTGTTGCACTGACCGTACAGATGAGGAGATCGGTCAGTCAGAGGGTGTTGCACTGACAGTACAGACGAGAAGATCAGTCAGTCAGAGGGTGTTGCACTGACAGTACAGGCGAGGAGATCAGTCAGAGGGTGTTGCACTGATAGTACAGATGACGAGATCAGTCAGTCAGAGGGTGTTGCACTGACAGTACAGACGAGAAGATCAGTCAGGGGGTGTTGCACTGACAGTACTGACAAGGAGATCAGTCAGAGGGTGTTACACTGACAGTACAGATGAGGAGATCAGTGAGAGGGTGTTACACTGACAGTACAGACGAGGAGATCAGTCAGAGGGTGTTACACTGACAGTACTAAAGAGGAGATCAGTCAGGGGGTGTTACACTGACAGTACTGACGAGGAGATCAGTCAGAGGGTGTTACACTGACAGTACTGACGAGGAGATCAGTCAGAGGGTGTTACACTGACAGTACTGACGAGGAGATCAGTCAGAGGGTGTTACACTGGCAGTACTGACGAGGAGATCAGTCAGAGGGTGTTACACTGACAGCACAGATGAGATCAGTCAGAGGGTGTTGTACTGACAGTACTGATGAGGAGATCATTCAGAGCATGTTACACTGACAGTACTGAGGAGATCAGTGAGAGGGTGTCACACTGACAGTACTGATGAGGAGATCAGTCAGAGGGTGTTACACTGACAGTACAGACGAGGAGATCAGTCAGTCAGGGGGGTCACACCTTCAGTACAGACGAGGAGATCAGTCAGAGGTGTTGCACTGACAGTACAGACGATCAGATCAGTCAGTCAGAGGGTGTTGCACTGACCGTACAGATGAGGAGATTAGTCAGTCAGAGGGTGTTGCACTGACAGTACAGACGAGAAGATCAGTCAGTCAGAGGGTGTTGCACTGACAGTACAGACGAGGAGATCAGTCAGAGGGTGTTGCACTGATAGTACAGATGACGAGATCAGTCAGTCAGAGGGTGTTGCACTGACAGTACAGACGAGGAGATCAGTCAGGGGGTGTTGCACTGACAGTACTGACAAGGAGATCAGTCAGAGGGTGTTACACTGACAGTACAGAAGAGGAGATCAGGCAGAGGGTGTTACACTGACAGTACCGACGAGGAGATCAGTCAGAGGGTGTTACACTGACAGTACTGATGAGGAGATCAGTCAGAGGGTGTTACACTGACAGTACCGACGAGGAGATCAGTCAGAGGGTGTTACACTGACAGTACTGACGAGGAGATCAGTCAGAGGGTGTTACACTGACAGTACAGACGAGGAGATCAGTCAGAGGGTGTTACACTGACCTTACTGATGAGGAGATCAGTCAGAGGGTGTTACACTGACAGTACTGACGAGGAGATCAGTCAGGGGTGTTACACTGACAGTACTGACGAGGAGATCAGTCAGAGGGTGTTACACTGACAGTACTGACGAGGAGATCAGTCAGAGGGTGTTACACGGACAGTACTGACGAGGAGATCAGTCAGAGGGTGTTACACTGGCAGTATTGGTGAGGAGATCAGTCAGAGGGTGTTACACTGACAGTACAGACGAGGAGATTAGTCAGAGGGTGTTGTACTGACAGTACAACAGACGAGGAGATTAGTCAGAGGGTGTTGTACTGACAGTACTGATGAGATCAGTCAGAGGGTGTTACACTGACAGTACTGACGAGGAGATCAGTCAGAGGGTGTTACACTGACAGTACTGACAAGGACATCAGTCAGAGGGTGTTACACTGACAGTACCGACGAGGAGATCAGTCAGAGGGTGTTACACTGACAGTACTGCCAAGGAGATCAGTCAGAGGGTGTTACACTGACAGTACTGACGAGGAGATCAGTCAGAGGGTGTTGCACTGACGAGGAGATCAGTCAGAGGGTGTTACACTGACAGTATTGACGAGGAGATCAGTCACAGTTCTGACAATGGGAGAATGAGAAATGGCACACTCGGCACATAAACAGAGTCATTGCAATAGTTTATAACTATACATCTACCTTAATGCCTTCTATCCTGAAGCCAAGGTTAGCTGATGAACTGAGTGTCTCCCTCCATTGCATGTAGCGAGGTTTGGTGATTCCCCCCATGGCACGTTCCTCAGCGGTTGGGGCGTCGGGGTCAACCTCGACCATCTTCTCATACATATCCTACAGTAATAGTCACAGGAGTTATTTATCACATTTATCATTCACCATATCTCTGGAAAAGTTCAGCTCTTTCAGTAATTTCTTTAGGATTCAATATACAAGTGACACGGCTCATATAGTGATGAAATCATCCATACATACAACTTCATGTGATAAGGCTGAATAAAATACATTTCTAGATTCACAGGCACCGCCGCGTCATTTTTTTTAGCGCGGCGTCAACCGTTTTTACTGCCAAACACTTTTTTTTTTTACACTTTGTTTCGTGTTCACACATTTCTCTCTCAAGTTTTGCCAAAATATAATGTTCTTAGACAATGAGACAAAGTCTTGTACTAAATGTCTTGTTTTATTTGAAGAAAATAGACTTTTTGAAGGCTGATCTTCAAGTAACTCAGAGAACACTGCTGGTTTCATGCCAATTGTATTAAACTACTACATTATGTGCCAGAAGAAATGAATATATTTGGTCTGTGCAAAAAAGAATTAAAAAAAAATAAAAGATGAAAAAAGCCTCCCTACAATGTACCTTGTCATTATTTCTTCTCAAATAAGTGCCTCTGAAGCCAGAGATCAATTGTATTCAGCCTAAAGATTTATCATAATCAGCAATTAATAAGCCCATTTATGCTTTGTAATTTTTAACAAGAGAAAATGTACGAAGTCCCCAGTTGTATGACCCCTACCCACCTTCCCATTCTTCATAAAATTCAAAATGGTTTAGACAGGACATGCCAGAAAACGAATGCCTCTTCATGTCCTGTCCTTTATCGTTAAACATGCTGTAGCCATCCCATAGAATGCTCTTGGTCAATCCATTAATGCACATCGTCTCTGCAGAAATAGCTCTCTTATTTGGGACAATGATGTTTTTTCTGGTAATACAAACCTTTCTAAGTTTGGGTTTTTCCCTGGCCTTCTCAAGTTCATCCTCCAGGTACGTCCTCACCCCCATCTTCATGTCCATAACACATGGGGATTGGAACCCCGCTAATAGGTCCTGCATTAGGACATATGCTCACACAAGGTTAAGGTTCACAAACAACACTGGCAAGATCATCTTTGACAATACATGTATATACAATCCTGACGGTCACGGATATGACAAGGGAGGCAATTTTGTCAATGTCATGGCAGAGGGCATGTGGGGGGGGGGGGAGATTCATGAATAAGTAACACAAGGAGCAATGTCGATGGAGCTAAAGAAGGTTCTTTATTTCGAGAAATATGAAGCTATTGAACTATAACAGGGGTTGAAATATTACCTGCCCGCCTGCTCGGGGCAACCCAAAATCAGCATGGGCAAATCTTTCTTGACCCTTCCCCAGTCCATGGGCAACCCAGCTTATTTGTCAGCCAATAGACACCATGTTAACAGGGAAGCAAGTTGGAACTGCTATGAGCAAGCAAGTTTTAACAAATCACTTGTCCGAGAGGCAAGATAAAAATAATTATTATTTCGACCCCTGTATAAAATCTCTAACTATAGAGTGGTGACTGTAGTCATGGTAGTGAATGATTGAGTCACCCGCCTGGTGCATCCGACATATGATGCTAGATATATTTACTTGTAAATATCACCTCATATATCTGGGGACAACATTATTTTTCTAGGACGTTCATCACTGCACTGTAGAGAGGAACCAACAACCTGTTGTGTCATGACATGTCATACTCATTGTTGACATTCTAAACACAGACAGATCCAGAACGTCCTATAGCAATGTCACACTCAAAATGCCTCAAGCAGTATAGAAGAGTTGTGATGTGAGCATATGTACAAAAGCACAACAAATCTGATGCCCTATACGTATATGCCCTCTGCTGTGATGTTGACAAATGTTGCTCCCCTTGCTCAGCCATGAGCATTGGTTTTTCAAATAGACAAGTAAAGGAAGCCCAATTTTCTCAGTGTTGCTTAAGGGACATTCAAAGCAAACTACACTCCAGTATACTTGCACCATGAATGTCATTCATCATGTACCTGTTTTTACATGAATATAGTGTCAAAGTCTCTCTGACTCTGTATGCCAAATATGTAATTTCCTCATGAGCTCATGTAATCCAAGTTCCTCCTTTATATGACGAGAGATCCTGAAGGATCTTGGCGCCCACCATTGTCCGATAATTGTAAGCTAATGACAAGAGGATCTTTTTGTCCATTGTTACTAAGACGATTGAGTTGTAATTTTGTTTACAGAATTTCGAATCTGAGCGAAAAAGGGACACTGGAAAACACCAAGATATAATCTTTCTAAGTTTCAGGAGTTCAAGATTTCTAGAAACTGTACTTATGTCGGTTGTTATAGTACAAGAGAAATGAGCAAAGTTAGTCTGAAAGTGAATGTAGATGTACGGAGGATCCTTCGTCTTCGTTTTGTAGTATTTTTATTTTATTTCTTTTTTTTGCACGTGTCATCATTGGGTACTGGAAGCGAAGAAAAATCTCTTTGACACTTTGGCATACTTAAGATTTTATAGTTAGGAACGAATGCTAATTCTGTTCTGTTTACTGGACTAGCTTGAGATATCTCTTTTAAGATACCATGCTCGAAAATAGTAAGATGGTACAATATTTAATACTGAAGGGATCCGGTCTGCGCAGTAATGTTGAAACTTCGAATTTGAAAGTGTCTGAATCCTGATTATCGCCCCTGGATCGAAACATGCAGTAGTCGAGTTGTGACATTGTGTCACAAGTGTGACGTCTCTTCATGTAGCTGACCCGCCGGCAGATGAAAGGGTGGGGCAGTTCACTTGCAACTGCATGGACTAAAGAAAACTGAATTTTAAGAAATACATTTTAATTCCGAATTATTGAACTCCTTGATATGGATGGTGAAGATATGGATATTCTTTATAGTCAATATATAGAATATGCCCCACCGTTTGATCCGCCGACTCTTGTGATGCAACGTCACAACTCGGGAATACCGTATTAATTTGAAGCGTATTACTTGGATTTTCGAATCGGACCAAAAAAGGTATCTTGCACAACTAGGCCCCATGTGGGACCTGTGTACCAAATTTCAGAAAGATCCATGAAATATTTCCTGAGAATTCACGATAACAATGTTTCAAGGGGAAATTTAAGATGGGCGCCTGGCAGCCATATTGGATTTTTGAATCGGACCAAAATAGGTATCTTGCACAACTAGACCCTAAGGAGAATCTGTGTACCAAATTTGAGAAATATCCATGCAGTACTGAGAAATGACGATAACTAAGTTTCATGGGAAATCCAAGATGGCTGCCTGGTGGCCATATTGGATTTTCAAATCGGACCAGAAAAGGTATCTTGCACAACTAGGCGACAAGGGGAACCTGTGTACCAAATTTGACAAAGATCCATGCCGTAGTTCCTGAGAAATCGCAATAACAAAGTTTCATGGGGAAATCCAAGATGGCCGTCTGATGGACATATTGGATTTTGGAATCGGACCAGAAAAGGTATGTTGCACAACTGGACCACAAGGTCAACCTGTCTACCAAATTTGAGAAAGATCCAGGCAGTAGTTCCTGAGAAATCGCGATAACAAGGTTGCATGGGGAAATCCAAGATGGCTGCCTGGTGGCCATATTGGATTTTCGAATCGGACCAGAAAAGGCTTCTTGCACAACTAGACCCCAAGGGGAACCTGTGTACCAAATTTGAAAAAAGATCCATGCAGTAGTTCCTGAGAAATCGCGGTAACAAGAATTGTTTACGGACGGACGGACGACGGACGAAAAGTGATTTGAACAGCCCACCATCTGGTGATGGTGGGCTAAAAAAGGCAAAATTAAATGCCTGCAGAAAGACCACAAATGTTATAGAATTCAAAGGTCATTCCCTGAGCCATGTACAGTACATACATGTTGATAGGATGGCATATACAAGTATGGCTCATTTCACAGAAACAGAGCTTTACATGTACGTGTACACACACTATTTTATAGCCTCTGGATAATTCCAACTCAGTCCTTACAATTATTTTTAACATGTATTGTTGATTTTGTCTTAATCTCTCCAATATTTTGAGAACAGTGTTTTCATGAACCATATAATATTGAGTGCCTGAGTGAGCGAATATGATGAACATCACTTTCAACTATATTTCAGTCATATCATGATGTTTGGGTCCTATTCCTTTTCACACCCGGGAACCTACATGTACTCCTCCATATATATTGATATTAAGGTTGTCAAATATACATGAATAACCCAAACATGAACAGCACTGAGAACCCCTCTGCCTTGGGTGTATTTAAATAGGATCTTGCTGAAAGAATAAGCAATTTATGGCAATAAGCAAAATAGTAGTGATAAAGATTTTCAATAGGCTTCTGTTCCACAACTACAGGCATATGTGATTGAGACATCTAGCTGTCATTGTTGAAATATGTTGGTACATGTAACAAGTAAACAAACAGATTGACTTACATCTACATGATTTTAATACCAAAAACAAATTTTAGCAGTAGCATGATGACCAGATGTTTGTCTGGTATAAGTTCAGTAAGCCTTGGATATTGTAGTCAAAAAATATTAGCTGACAAGTTGACCTTGTGACCCAGGAAAAATGGGTCAATCTGAAAGATTTTCATTACACTTATCTTTTCTTGCTCTGTGACCATATGCATGAACAGAATACAATAGAATAAATTTTATTTGCTAATCATAGCGCTCATGAAGAGCATGAGAATCACAAATAAAAGTTACTGATTATGGTTCATTCACATGCATGTGTGATGAACATGTAAGTTTGGTGTTCCTATGAAAATGTTCAGTTCCCTGAATAGCCAAT
The DNA here is from genome assembly GCA_036873755.1 of Hanleya hanleyi. Taxonomy (NCBI): domain Eukaryota; kingdom Metazoa; phylum Mollusca; class Polyplacophora; order Lepidopleurida; family Hanleyidae; genus Hanleya; species Hanleya hanleyi. Next base: position 11,200 of record JAVTVY010044941.1, read on the forward strand.
CAAATTTGAATTCTGAAGAGGTCATACAGTTGACCTTCTCCTAATATGGACCACTGAATATTTATAGAGTTATGGCATCACCAAACCGTATTCTGATCGGAAAATATGTTATGTTCAGTCATGGCTACAAGGGTAGTGTTCGACTTGGCTATGTGAAGATGATTAAAGGATACTTTCTCCATCTCTTTCCACATCTCCCCGGTACTCAGGAACATATGGACGGAGTAGGTCAGACATCAATAGAGGGAGGCATCTGTGTTCTTTACTGGTTAGTTTCTTCATTATTGACCCTTGTTCTCCAGCCAGAAAATTACCTGTAATTACATAGATATCTCTTCACAGGTGATCCATATGGACATGTAATATGTTGTAATTGATATTTGCTCTTTTTGAACAATTTACATTCATGGAAATCTTTAGTTACATGGGATCCACTGACCCACTTAATGAATAAACATATGTTGAAATATTGAGTGAGTGAGTGAGCGAGTCAGTAGGATTTAGCGTCATTTTCAACATCATATCACGATCGTGCCTACATGTGCCAGAACACGCGAGTGTCCACAGTTTCTATTATCCTGGGCACTGATCAGCCCAGCCCATACAGTCACCCATTCAAGTATTGACCGAGCTCAACGTTGCTTAACTTCGGTGATCTGACGAGAACCGGTGTGCCCAACGTGATATGTCAAAATATTGATTCACAAATGCTTTTCAGTAATATTTTCAGAGTCAACCTCTTCCTGTATTTTAGTTGTACATGTCTAAATATCAATACTCGTAAAATAGTAAAGAGCTATACATGTACAAATCCCCTATTTTACCTATTCTTACATGTATATCCGAACTCACAAAACCCCTGAATATAAACACGGATCTAACTTACCTTTATGTCCTGCCAACTGAACCCATGGGTAATGGTGCTTCTTAAACTGTTGTATAAATGGCGTCCAATGGATGATGTTACGAATCTTCTTCCATGAGTTATGCTGTAAATACACAAGAAGATGGGGGAATTGATACAGCTGTGTCAATTCATAACTATGGTAACCCTCTATGGACTAGTAACAATGAAAACCCAAGCAGTTAAGTCCCCCAACGTTGAAACAATTGATTTGGCTTGGAACTGTAACGTTCATTACCTGGCATGAAGAGCAATCCCACGGGAGATCCAGTGGCAAGGAACACACAATTACTGAATTCGTCCTAATCCGGTGAGATTTTCAAAAGTTATTGTAAATTTTAACTTGGCCAACAGGTCCCAAGCAAGATCTTGAGGCGAGATACACACATACCAACTTTGAAAAGAATCTGTTCAGTTTTTCAGAAGTTACACATGGACAGATGCACGGATGCGAGGACAGACCAGAATACTATAGTCCCCCTTTAGCCCGGGCATCGGGGGACAAATCAGTCATCCCCAGATTGTCCCGCAAAGGAGTAGTCTGTCATGGTAACATATGAATAAATCTTTTTCTCATGGCCTGATGCTGGGCAGTGCGTTTGCCCCATCCAACGATGTTGTGCATTGAAGCAGCTACCCCATCGAGTATAATCCATTATAGCAGAAATATTTTTACAAAGCAAAACAGATTGGCAAAAGTATATAAAGATTGTTAGAGAAGAGATTAAATTCATCATAGCACACTGCCATTATGTGAAACAAGTGAAACTACCATAAAACGGCCAGATAACAATGACAAGAACAAACTCGACAAATCCTGTCTTCATGGGTTATGTAACCACTCACCGAAACTCATTTACATGCGGATCCCCACAACTCATCAAAACTCATTTATATGCGGATCCCCACAACTCATCAAAACTCATTTATATGCGGATCCCCACAACTCATCAAAACTCATTTATATGCGGATCCCCACAACTCATCAAAACTCATTTATATGCGGATCCCCACAACTCATCAAAACTCATTTACATGCGGATCCCCACAACTCATCAAAACTCATTTATATGCGGATCCCCACAACTCATCAAAACTCATTTATATGCGGATCCCCACAACTCATCAAAACTCATTTATATGCGGATCCCCACAACTCATCAAAACTCATTTACATGCGGATCCCCACAACTCATCAAAACTCATTTACATGCGGATCCCCACAACTCATCAAAACTCATTTATATGCGGATCCCTACAACTCATCAAAACTCATTTATATGCGGATCCCCACAACTCATCAAAACTCATTTTATGCGGATCCCCACAACTCATCAAAACTCATTTATATGCGGATCCCCACAACTCATCAAAACTCACTTTTATATGCGGATCCCCACAACTCATCAAAACTCATTTACATGCGGATCCCCACAACTCATCAAAACTCATTTATATGCGGATCCCCACAACTCATTTATATGCGGATCCCCACAACTCATCAAAACTCATTTATATGCGGATCCCCACAACTCATCAAAACTCATTTACATGCGGATCCCCACAACTCATCAAAACTCATTTATATGCGGATCCCCACAACTCATCAAAACTCATTTATATGCGGATCCCCACAACTCATCAAAACTCATTTATATGCGGATCCCCACAACTCATCAAAACTCATTTATATGCGGATCCCCACAACTCATCAAAACTCATTTATATGCGGATCCCCACAACTCATCAAAACTCATTTACATGCGGATCCCCACAACTCATCAAAACTCATTTATATGCGGATCCCCACAACTCATCAAAACTCATTTATATGCGGATCCCCACAACTCATCAAAACTCATTTATATGCGGATCCCCACAACTCATCAAAACTCATTTACATGCGGATCCCCACAACTCATCAAAACTCATTTATATGCGGTAAAGAGATAACTTACGTTGATAAATCCAAACAAAAATTGTTTTAATTCTGCACAAAAAGCTGTGTTTTGTACAAACTACCAAGACCCAACATGCTATTGTTAATGCTCAGAATCAAAGTAACGTATAACAGCATAGAAAGATGTGTGAAATTGGGTTTTCGTCTGTTTTTGGCTTTTTTCTTGTACATTTATGGATGGACTTTGTAATAAAAAATAGCACACCATGAACCTAAACGAATATACGGTTTTCAAAGTCACATAATCTGCATACATGTTTCTCGATGATGATATTACAATTATTTCCATCCAAGGTGTCACATTTTAGATAAATCAAAAAAGTCATTGAATATTTGAACCAAAGTTAGAAAGTGAGCACACATCCAATTTTTAAGTACAGTGAAGATATCTATATGTATGTCACACTTCTCATCAAAAGAAATCAATCGCTTAGTACTGAGGTAAATGAATTGTTAACTTTTCTTGGAAGATTCTAACAAAATATTGACTTATGGTTTGTAATTGTAGGTCAAGTGTTAAAACAGCCCACACCCACACTTGATCTAATATAGCAACTGTCATTATAAACAAGGTAAATGTAGAATACAAGCTGTACTGGTACCTCAAGTACGCTCAAGTGTATCTAAAGATAGGTACAAACCCATACACATTCACCCCCATTCAAGAGCGAGCTGTTCACCTAGGTATTGTGTGACCTTCTTTAAACCTAACAATTGATAATACAATACAAAAGATACTGTTCATTGTTAATGTTCATCTTAATTATCTAAGGTTGGCCAACTTTATCAACTCCAAGGCTTTCATGAGTTGCAGTCAAATTTATTCATAACTGTGTCATCAATTGGCTCTGAATGATCAAGGTTGACTGTGTATATAATTATTATGCATCCATATACATATATGATCGCTGACTGTTCAAGTACAATGTGCATACAGGTACTGTAATATACATGTACATGTACAGTACTTCTGTTTCCAAACAGAAGACAGCAATAATTCCCAATCATGTACTTGTAGTACATAACAGATCTCCTGTACAAGGACAGCTAAATCTAGCGTCCAAATACATGTTGTTCTCTCGCTGTAAATTAGCTTCAAGATGTTCGAGCACAATTAACAACGCTTGTTTCATGAACACTAGCTCTGCTCCCCCTAGGCAATACATCCCTGCCCCCCACCCCCCCTCCGCCCTTACAGTGTGACACCACCACAGTCACAGAACCCCATTTCAGTGCACACCCCCATCATTGACAGGGCATCATTTCTAAGATCTGACATATCATTACCCAGTGGCATGCACATAGCCTTCTTGGAGGCATACACAGCCTCGATGGAGGAATGCACACAGCCTTAATGGAGGAACGCACACAGCATTGATAGAGGCATGCACCCAGCCTTGATGAAGGCATGCACACCGCTTTGATGTACATACTACACAGCCTTGATGCAGACATGCACACAGGCATGCACACAGCCTTGATGTAGACACACACACCGCTGAGCCTTGATGCAGACAGAGCCTTGATGCAGACACACACACAGCCTTGATGCAGACACACACAGGCACAAAACCTCAGACAGCTCTTTTATTATACAGATAAACCTATGGATAGAGATACACAGCCTCAGACAGTTCCTTTAATCAGAGTTCATATACCCTTACAGCAGGAAAAAGTCAATTTTTCCAGGAGTCTTTAGTACAATAACTCGCAACAAAGATGAGCAAATAAACAAAGTTCAGGAAAAAATTTTGGCACAATAACACGCGACATCAGATTGCTGATTTCCCAGAAGACTAAAGTGTACATGTAGTTCTTAAGGCGTATTAACTTTATTTTAGGAGGCGTATGAACACTGTTTAATATGTGTAGTCACCCCCACACATGTACATGCAGGTTGACCCACTACAGTCACAGGTCACAGCTGTCACAATTTCAGTCATCCTTCTGTGAAACAGGGCCTCATTTCTAAGATCTATCCCCACCCAGTGGCCTGGATTCAGTTGCACACACACATTCTCTCGGATGCATGGATGGACACAAAGTCTCCAAAGGCTCCTTTATCAGATAAGCCCACAGATGGAGACAAGGAGCTCCGGGCAGTGCCTTTAATGTATCAGAAATTGTATCTGATTGCAAAATTACCAGTGTATAACATAGGTTTGTCATTCGACCAAAAAATGGACTTTTACAAGTTCCTACGAGTACCTATATTGATATTAAGCATGTACCAAAACTGTACAGCAAAATGTCAATTCTAAAAAATATATTCATGCCGGCCTATAACGTTTACGCATCAGGAATTCAGGCTGGTTTTATATAAAGGTAACTTACTTGAGTTAGCTCAATTTCTATTGGTCCCTCCCAGTCACTGAGATCACTATCAGAATCATGAACCAGGGATGGATCGTCTTGACCCAGTGTCTCTGGATTGCTGTTTTCGTCTGTCGACTTCGAGAGGCTGGATTCTGCCATGACTATATGCAATATGCCGGTTGTTCACTTTCCCAGCTACATCTAATATCCAGCGCCAAGTTTACGATCGGGTCATTAATCCATAATTTATGTGTTTTGTACATAAAGTTTCGCGATATATCAGCACTATACCATGTATGGACAGAGCAGGCAGGACTGCCCTGTACAGGTCAAACACATATCAGCCAAAGCACAACTCCACAGGTACACCTCTACCTACTACAAATGTATACAAGTTCCACGGTACAGGGTTTTGACAATGCAATTATACAATACCCTTTGTCAGAAACACTGTTGAGTGCCATGCCCATTACAAGCTGTTTCGCATCGGCCGTCAGAAGATATAGTTTGCCTGGCTAAGTTTCAAAAGTCGCTGTGGTGAGACATGCCCGGACAGAATATCAGTCAGGTAACAGTGGATCAATTCACACCACGATGGTAAGTGTCACCAGGTAGGTGGCTCTAGTAATTAACTCCCCAATATTAACAAGGCATCCAGGTAAAACGTATTAAGTTCCGGTATGCACAAGAAGGGGCCAGCTCACCTTGGCATGTCCTGGTCAGGTTAAGCTGGGACAGTGATTGTGAGACGGTTCTGCATGTTCATGTATACAGCCTTCAAAGCAGTGGGGGTGGGTTGAGGAAGTGAGGAGAATGGAGCTATTTATATCTAAGTTATACAATATTTATAGGATCATACTACATGTATAATTCTCTCTGACTGCATAAATATGCCAGTGCAAAAAAAAAGAAAAATGACTTGGAGGAACAAAAAAATTACCATTGGTCCCTGGCTGGTTAGATTGTCAAATGTTGCTTTCACCACCCAATTCTCTGGACAAGGCTCATTTCTGGTGAAATGATCAAGGCAGCAAGCGAAACTGTGTAACTGAATTGTTTTACCAAATATTGTCTTTCCCAGCTTACAAGGGCAACAGCATGTCTGAGCAAAAGCATTTAATGTCCAATTATTTTTCCATAGTTTACCTTTAAACAATGTGAAAGAAACTATATCTAAATGGCAGCAGAACACTTTTTTAATGGAAAACATTTCCGCAAAGACAATGATAAATGAAACAAAAATTTGTATGCCTTTCATTGGTGATATATAAGTGCACTATGCTTACTTTTCTATTTTACCTTTATTTCAACACTTTTGTGAGTGAAATAATTTTCTGCAAAAGGAAAGAAAAACATTTTAAGAAAACAGAATTCTAGCATTCAACCAGCATATTGCATACATTGTAGTCAACAGCATCTTGAAATAGTCCATTTGTGCAAAATCAGTTTCAGTTTCGGGGTGGAAGCATCGCCCCCTTACAGAAAAGGGACACATGCCTGAATTATAGGCCTACCTTTCTAAGCCTCAAAATAACTGGCATGCCTTTCTGTGCCACACACTCATCATTTCCCATGTTTTTTTCATGCCTGCAAAAAGGCATACTAGTATATACATTTTCATGCCTCAGTCCCACATGCCACAGTTGAGGGATACCTAATCTGCATCTAGGTACAAGCCTCCCTCAGGTCTCTTTGGCTTGACTCAATTTAACTCCGCTAATTTCTGTTCTCCAGGTCTCTGTGGAGGTAACTGCCTTTTTCATGCCTCAACATAAATAAATTATCTTCATTCAAGAGATTGGATATAGATAATATAAAAAGTCAGGGGACAAACAATATAAAAATTATAACCTAGCCAAGTTATGAACTACAACATATAATCACAATAACTCTGAGGAGTTACAAGTTGTGATGCTCATGCATTGACCACAAAATGTTTGTGGAAGGAAATGTCACAAAAACTTGACCAGAGGAACAAAAACATGGTCTTCTATTGCAAACATGACAACGCATGAGGAATGTTAAACATAGTAATGGACATTTATTGAATGAATTACCAGAGGTCATTATACTCTGTGACCTCACTAGGTACATACTCCATGTAAGAATCACGAGACAATGCATACAATAGTCATGTCTGGATACAACAATGAGGCTAGACATGTACCTTTTCAGTGACAAAGACTACATGTACATGTAAGACAATAGTTTCCTACATGAAGTATCTACCCTGGTCAAAATATCATTATTTTGTGGACAGTGAATATTTTAATATACATGTAATCACTTCTTCTAGAGGATATATTTCGTAACTTCTTTTTTCATCGGTCCCCTGACTGATAAAGCAGATTTTTCCAGACAGTCGATGTTTGTTCTTTTATGCAGATAGACATAGATCAAGACAATGTATTATTACATCCATGGATGTCTCATAAATGTTTACCTGGTTTATATATAGTAAGTATACCCTTGGGGTTTTATAGGTAAAATGATCTCCACAGACCAATAAACAAATGGATGCTGCCAGCAGCGCCAAGCTGAGCATTAATAAATGACAAGTACATGGTTTAATTTTAGTGTATGTACGTCAGTACATGAATTAAAATGAAACTCAAGTGCATCAATCATTATTTCAGAGACATATTGTTGATGTAAGTTATCAAATTATCAAGATTAAATCATGTTACATCTATTATTTGTCTTACATGTCAAAGCTTTTAGACAGGTACATTGTTACTCTCCTGTATTGTACATGTACCAGTATTTAATTATATACTCATATTTGTCTCTTCCGGACATATCAGTGTAGATTTATGGGAAAGGCGTCAATACAGGCAATGCACCTGTTCGCCGATCCCAATTTTCATTTGAAATAAATATACAGTTTAAAACATCAGTGTAGATATTAAAATATTTAGTGCAACTTTTTTTTTCTTTTTTTTTTGTACAGACAATTATGCACGGGGCAACTAAATTTTGGAATACATGTAGAAGCTGGGGCACATGACTGGTACCAGGATGGCATGAATATTGCAATATGTACATTTTTCCTATGTACCTGTCTGAAAGTTTCGACATGTAAGACCAGATGTGACAGAACCAGGCAAACAGTATACATGTACATGTACTCAGCAATGCACAATTATACTGTACAATACAAGCATGTACAGATATGGAATTCATGCACATGTACATATAGATTATCACTACGAGTGCTCATTTATCTGATTTTTATCACACGAGTTTGATAAAACCCATATGAAACGAGCTTTAGCGAGTTTCATATGGGTTTTATCAAACTAGTGTGATAAAAATCAGATAAATGACCACGAGTGTTATAATTTATTTCTCACATCAAATTAATGTTGAAAAATATCCAAAACCATAGTTAGGGTGTGATACAGGTTTTGTATCACATTGCTTTTGGCTGCAGTGATGTGAGAAAGCTAAGTATCTAGCCTAATTGACCTGCTATAATTGACACCGATTGACGTCAATACAGAGGACATTCATCTCAATTTCCCCAGGAAAAGAGAACACATATACATGTACTCTAGTCTGATCTGTATTAGACTGAGCTCATTTAAAAAAGATATTCGTTTATCATCACCACCTACAACATAATTTTGACTTTCGAGCATTTAAAAAAAAAGAAAAAAAATCTGCAATGCCTAAAACAAGCTTTCCCTATATTCAAACTAATCGAGGTCCACATTCGGCAAGTGCCCAGCTATGGATATATATACATGCTGTGGCATAATCCGTAAACCACGGCAATTTTTAACATGGTGTTACATGCGAGTTTTTTTTTATGCTACATGATTTTTGACAAGTTTTTTTCCAAACTGTGAAAGCTGGACCACATCTGACCTCAATTAGAATATTTTGCAAATTACAATCTTTTCTCAATCATATCAATCAGCTTGTTTCACAGCGTATATTTCATACCTAAAACCTTGTGTAAAACTGAAAATAAAAATGAAAAATAAAAACGAACAATTATTTTTAATGAGCCTAATGTTAAATACGGACATGAAATGCTGTCTGTACGTCAAAATCACCATGTTAAATACCTGAATCTGATAATAGCTTGGAGTGACTGGGTCTGGACCAGATAAAATACCAGTTAATCCAGGCAACAAGCTTTGAAGATATGGTTCATACATGTAGTTGAAACGCTCTTTGATATTAGTGAAGACACTCCTGGGTAACCACTAAGCCAGGACAGTGCTAAAACAAGATCTTGCCAATTATGATGTTTATCGACTTCCCGTAAATAGCTGAGCAATAACTATAAAATCCAGACAGAGATCATATATCCTGTTCAAAACAATATCCTAAGCCTCCTGATCAAAGTTCACCTTTTTTTCAATTTGGGGAAATTAATAAGACTTACAAGTTACATATTATAAGCTTATCCCATAAATGTTTCTCCTAGTAATCTATAGAAACTACATGTTGTAAGTCCCTCCAATTATTCAATCACCCCAAATTTTTGGAACAAATTTTAATTGGTTGTTCTGATAAATTTGATCACTCTGTATCACTGAAATAAAGAAATGATGGCTTAAGCCCAACTCACACTATGTACATTTTGTTGTATTAGAACAAAAACACTGTTCAGAACATGTGATGTTTTGTCTGCATTGTGAGGTGCCTAGAAACACGAACATTCTGCCATTTTGATTGTTGTGTCATGTGAGAGCGGCTTCATCACATGACCAACAGCTGCCAGTTGACTGGATAACTATTGATAAATGTTCGGACACATGTTCGCGATCACCAACATTGTATTCGCGGGACAAGGTCGTGAAATCTAACATGTTTGATGTTCGGAACATGTTTTCGTCCTCAAAACAGTTTTGTCTTCAGTGTGTGGTGATCGCGAACATATGTCTGAACATTTACCAACAGTTATCCAATTAACTGGCAGCTGTCAGTCATGTGATGAAGCCGCTCTCACATGACACAACAAAATGGCAAAATGTTCGTGTTTCTAGGCACCTCACACTGCAGACAAAACATGTTCTGAACAATGTTTTTGTTCTAATACAACAAAATGTTCATAGTGTGAGTTGGGCTAAATTTACCACGAACAAAAACACAAACGAAGTGTTCTGTTCTGATACAACAAAATGTTCGTAGTGCGAGTCAGGCTTTATCTGTATGACTTTGGGACCATTTTGTCAATTTCTTGTTCATGCAGCCCCAAAATTTCACATCCTTTCAGTGTGATTTTGAATAGAGGGATTACGTTGTTGAAATGTCTCCCATACAGATGACAACTGGGACATGATACATGTCCACGCAATTGTAATCTTACAATCTGAGTTTCCTGATATATCTCAAACAGTAGCTTGATTTTGCACAGTGAGACATGACCCACTCAGGGAACCCCCATAACTTTCTGGGAAGATGATATTCATTCCTCCCTATACTTCAACATGGAACAATCTCTTAACTTAGGCCTGGAACACATGACCCAGTTTTACTTGACAAGTGAGACCAAATTTGCGGAAGACTGTTACGACCATTCGCTAGATATGATATATTCATGATGACAAGCATATACAGCAGTACAGGCCCTTCCTTCAGTACATGCAGGCCCTTCCTTCAGTACAGGCCCTTCCTTCAGTACAGGCCCTTCCTTCAGTACAGGCCCTTCCTTCAGTACAGGCCCTTCCTTCAGTACAGGCCCTTCCTTCAGTACAGGCCCTTCCTTCAGTACAGGCCCTTCCTTCAGTACAGACCCCTCCTTCAGTACAGGCCCTTCCTTCAGTACAGACCCCTCCTTCAGTACAGGCCCTTCCTTCAGTACAGGCCCTTCCTTCAGTACAGGCCCCTCCTTCAGTACAGGCCCTTCCTTCAGTACAGGCCCTTCCTTCAGTACAGACCCCTCCTTCAGTACAGGCCCTTCCTTCAGTACAGACCCCTCCTTCAGTACAGGCCCTTCCTTCAGTACAGACCCCTCCTTCAGTACAGGCCCTTCCTTCAGTACAGACCCCTCCTTCAGTACAGGCCCTTCCTTCAGTACAGGCCCTTCCTTCAGTACAGGCCCTTCCTTCAGTACAGGCCCCTCCTTCAGTACAGGCCCTTCCTTCAGTACAGGCCCTTCCTTCAGTACAGGCCCTTCCTTCAAATAGTACTGTAATATTATCATTCTTCTAATAATTCAATTCCCTTATCAAAAACCAATCACCCCGAAGTTTGCTGTGCCTAGGGTAAGTCGTTCTAAAGTTATCTTGATAACGAGAAAGCTGTGATGGTTTCGCATAAATTTAAGATGGCTGCCAAAGTTTCCAACCAATCGGGTCCAGATTCAATAGGATTCTGGATCACGAGCATACATGTATGGATGTGCACTGCAAGTTTGGTGTGCCTAGGGTAAGTCGTTCTAAAGATATCTCAGTAACGATAAAGCTGTGATGGTTTCGAATAAATTAAAGATGGTCACCAAAGTTTCCAACCAATCAGGTCCGGATTCAATAGGGTTCTGAGTTACGAGCATATAGATGATGTGCACTGTAAGTTCGGTGTGCGTAGAGTAAGTCGTTCTAAAGATATCTTGGTAATGAGAAAGATGTAATGGACAGACAGACAGACGGACATGATGACGACAATCATGATATCCTTCGGCTATTCAAGTGTAGTGAATATTTGTATACAAGTATACACTATGTTGTAGCATGATGTTAACCAGAGACTAATCCACCTGTCCATTGGACAGGCAATTTCAAATTTGGACAAGCAAGAATTTCCAAATTTAACATGGGAGAGATGGGAAAATTAGGGATTGTCCAAATCTAGCAAAATGGCCTGTCCAAATCTAGCAAAATGGCCTGTCCAAATCTAGCAAAATGGCCTGTCCAAATCTAGCAAAATGGCCTGTCCAAATCTAGGAAAATATGATATTGGGACAGGCAGATTTCATATTCTGGCTAACACTCTGCTGCATGTATGTACATGTAGTACTGTTATATAACGATCCTTAGATCATACACATGTAAATACACTGTACATAATTTGGTAATAATTAGATTAGAGTGTTGCATTGTGGGTACATTGACAGATGACAAAGCTACCGGAGTGAAGCATGTCAAACATGTCTGTCCAGGATATTATATCAGTAACACACTTCATTAACACATTGATCAACAGGATACCGATACATGTAGTTCGCTATAAAAATACAGGCTCTACATGTAATATCCATTCATAATTGATTTACAAAACAAAGCCTAGAAAATATGATGATTTCCTGATCTAGCCAGTATAAATTCATTTCAGGACTTGGGCATGCACATAAACATACATGTACTACACATATACTGGTATATTATATTATCACCTGGCAGAATCAGTATTTTATTGAGCTGCACCAATCAGGCCCTAATCTAGCTCCTATCAGCATTTCCGCCATTGGCATGAAGTGCCCTTGAAGCAAAAAAAAAAAAGAATAATTTTTTTTTAGAAAACACGACTGAATATTCTTTCTTTTAGTGGCTGAATTCATAAGGTCAGTTTCAACATGCTTTCAGGGAGTACTATTTTGCACCCCCGAAACCAAACACCTTTCCCCCAGCTCGCCACTCGGCTCATTTGCCATGCACAACTTTGCCTGCCTTTCCTGGTGTTTACCAACCCCTGCCCTTTAATTCTGGATTAATTCTGCCATTTTCTGTACTACTTTCCATGGTAACTCATTTGGCTCTCCTCAAATAAAGTTTGCATACCGGTACCGGTAACTTTTACATGTAGCTTGGCTCTAGGCAACCCAGTTTAGCCATTCACCCGGCCATGTACATATCTGCCCCCGCAATCAGTTAAATTCTGAGTAGGAAAAATTTAAGCTACTATTTCTCAGCATGTACAGGAACAGCTATATTAAATTCTTTCTTTCATCTTCCTCTGCCCCACAATTCAATCCAGAAATTGAAATTTTGTCTGTCTCAGATTAGCAAGAATATCAGATATCATATATATATCGCATATTATGGCCAAAATCTTGAATTCGAGTTCAATCAATGAAGACAGTCAAAGGAGATTGAAAGCGATAAGATCGAGATTGAGATTGATTTATGTCAGTTGATTCAGTCAACTCTGAATAAACATGAAGCCGTCAATCAAGAGCTGTGCAGTAAAAAACTTTCTGGTGGAAGTTGTTTATATTTAGTCGAACTTGGGAGGTGGGATGTTTAGGTAAAGACAGAGCTTGTGTGGGTGGGCGCATGCATGAGCATCTAGACTACAAAAATCATACAATTCCAGAACCATCTTCTGATGCCCCAGAGTAGTCGAGATGAGAATGATTTCTACCGGTCTCTACATCTCTCCTGTAAATATTAACCCTTTGGACCCTAGAAGCCGCTTTAGCGGCATATTGATATAATGTATATACCCGAGAGGCCGCTTTAGCGGCCTCTGACGTCATTGCCAACTAGTCAGCCAATCAGATAACCTTTTAAGTCGTATCCGCTCCACAGTTTTAGTTTGGTCGCCCAAGTCCAAAAGGGATCCTCTGCCACTCGTAGAGTCCCCAGGGGGTAAGCAACGCTGTTCAGATTATGCATATGACAAAATTGTCGTTTGTATCCCTATTTTAGCGTGGAGGTCAGGTGTTAATAGACATGGAAACTCTCTAGTTCAAAGGGTTAACCTGAAAACAACAATGATACAAGCAAGGATGTTGCTTACATAGTACTTCTGATATAATTATCCCAGTAGAGAGCAATATCTATTATTGTACATGTAAATTTGTTGCCAAATTAAAGGTGGCCTGTTCCCAGTCCCTTGTAATTTTTTAAGAAATTTGTTCTAAAACAGCTCTCTGTGAAAAATGCTTTTGTTCGGCTGTTACCAGAGATGTGCAAAAGGCCTTTGTGATCACGTATACTTACAGAAATATGACGGAGACCAGAAACCAAGCTAAACAGAAGTGGCAACTGGAGCAGATATCGACCAGCAGTTAGAACGAGGGAGATTCCACAACGACATCGGAACCATTTTATCCAGCTCATACAGTAATCATAGGAATAAATGGTTCTCGTGGCAGAAAACGAGCCCTTACGATCTGGTATTAGCCGTGAATGAGCCATACAGTACATCAAGATGAAATCCAGATGATTAGCTTCAGTATATTGTACCAATATATACTGAAAGTGTCCTTGAACAAATTCTGTATTCACACGTACATGTAGATGTATGCCCCGGGCCAATTCAAGATCTGCTTGAACTATACATACATGTACACATGCACATCATGTAGATATATATTAATGCATGACTCGCTGCATCGTCGTTGATATAGAAATCACTGGAGAATAATACCCCTCAGCTAATCACAGTGATGTCCACGCTAAAATCAATAAAGTCTCTGTACAAGGAGATTACAAATGTACAGGTGAAAATATCAGGTGTCCGGAATGTACAATCTATTACACACCATGTTGATGTAGAGTGAGTGATCATCATGTCTACAGTACAAGGTTTTGCCGGAATATGGGAAATCTGTTTTCACCGTATTGATACCCTCCTTTTATATCAATATATATAGTCTATCCATGGCATGATGATGTACCTTGATTTCAGTGTACATATCAGGGCTCGAAATTGCCACAAGCCTGGCAGCCCGTGGCTGGTGAATTCAGAACTGGTCTGGTTGAATTTAGTTCTAAAGCTAGCTAACCAGCCCGACTGGCTGGTTATAATTCAAGAATTTCAGCTTTGCATAATGAAATATACCAGCCCGATGGTCTGGCAAAGTTTTATGGTAAATTCATGCCCTGCATATGTGGCTATTCAATGTACAACCAGATGATGCCAGGCTCCTGACACACCATATCATCAATATTATGAGAAATATGGATTTGAGATCTCAGACTATTCCAACATTCAAGCTACATGGAAAAGTCTGTGTGTAATTAATTATCATGGACATCATGTTCGAACAAATTTGTTCATCGGGTGAACATCATGGTCCACCTTACATGTACATGTACACTGAACACGGTCCAGCAGTCAAGCATGTCAAGTTCACATGTAACCTATGCTTGTGGTTGAGAGTGAGTCTGTGCAAAACATGACAGTCCGGAGACTAGACCATCGCCTTCATCTAACCCTACCTGTCCTGGGCAATTTGGGGTGTATCGCTGCGGTCTCAGGCCGGGAGGATTAACGCTCCCCCCTCCCATTGAATATTTATTCTTATCCCGCAGACTAAGAAGCTGTAACTAACCAATGCCATACTATATCTCCGGGTCAAGCTCTACCAGAAAAAGTTAAAAACAAAAAACAAAACAATCAAGATGAGCATGACGTCACAGTGGAATTTTTGCCTGAATTCTCTACTTTTTATTCATGCACTGACATCTGTAATAACTGCATGATAAATTAGTAATTAATTATGTAATGTGAAAAAAAAATTTTTTTGGGGCATTCTTTATCCAGAGAAAAAGTTTTGAAGCAAAAAGATGAATACAACACTTTTGTGGTAGCCTACCCCATCATGACCATTTTGAAATTACCCATGATTTTCTGCTGGGGGGTTATATGCAAATAGTCTCAAAATGACCCCAATATGATAAGCTTCAAAGTTTCAGCTCTCAATTTCACAGCCCAAAGAAAGTTCACTTGGGTAAGGAATGGCAGCCATTGAATAGGCCAAATTCATATTGTGCAAATTGTATCACAATGTATCAATCATGTCAATCAGTTTGTATCTAATCAATCATGTCAATCAGTTTGTACCTATCACCTTGTATCCGACTAGAAATAACAAGAGCCGAATGCACTATAGGCTGTATGTCATTTAGAAATAAATCTACCAGTCATTCATGTTTCAATGAATTGTTTTTGGCCAGTGATCTTGACCTTTAACCTCAATCTCGATACCCAACAGTCAGACCTTGATTGTCAGAACTAGATTACATGTAGTTGGTGAAAGAAGAATGAATGATTGAGTGAATATGATTTAACGTCACTTTCAACAATATTTCAGTCATATCACAATGTCTGGGTGACGGTCCGATTTCTTTTCACATCAATACTGTACATGTGCAAGAACCAAACAAATACTTAAAGGTGAAAATTCAATGGTTTGCACATTTTCCTTAATATTATATCAATGAGGTAATTAATGGTAGAAATATCAGTGCTTCAAAGTTGGCATCCCAAGACCGGCTGATTTCAGAAATGAAATCTGCTAAAATCCACAATGCTTATCTGCCCTTGTTTGATGTTGGTTTGTAACATCACAGCAGACTGGTTGGCTGGCCGGCTAGAGGTCAGTTCTTGTAACGTTCGGTCTGGTGGCTGGTTTGACATGATGTCACAATCAAGAAAAGGCAACTGATCATGGATGACGGTTTGCAAATCTGAATTCCGCTGAGCATGGGGTACCAACTTCCTAGTGGCCAAAATTTGAAAATTAAACCAAGCGATGCAGATAGACCAATATTTCTAGCAATACATGTAATTCAGCCCATGAAATATAAAAAGGAGAATCTAAAAACATTTGCATTTCACCTTTAAAATCTGTGCATGCCCCCCACTTTTCTAGTAAGCAGGTGATGATAATTAAATGAACCACCCATTAAATGAGTGATAAACAAATTCTCCATATAGCAACAACCAGCTATAGATACAGGTGACACAGTTACCGGAAAGAACACGGGTCTTTTAAAGGTGAAATGCAAAGTTTTTCATATTTTCCTTTTTATATTCTTCATGGGCCATTTACTGTAATGATGGGAATATTAGTGAGTCTAACTACTTCATTTGGTTTTATTTGAAGTATTTTGCCACCTGATAGCTTTTGAAAAGTGCTTCGAAGTTGGTTTCTCAAGCTCGGCCGATTTCAGAAATGAAATCTACATCGCTTATCTGCCCTTGTTTGACACTGGCTTGTGACGTCACATCAGACAACCTGGCCGGTCGTCAATACGTCGTAACGTTCAGTCTCCGGGCGGCTGGTCTGACGTGACGTCACAATCAAGAAATGATAAGCGATGACGTTTTGCAAATCTGAATTCAACTGGGCCAGGAGTACCAACTTTTAAAAAGATTCTAGCAGACAAGATAATTCAAATTAATCAATTCAATTCAAGTCAAGTAGATAAACTGGTATTTCTATCATTATTTAGCCTATATTAAATGTAGAATGGAGAATTCAAAAACCTTTGCATTTCACCTTTAACACACATGTAGATCACTCTCACACCCACTAACATGACTAAGCCCTAGCTTCAGCTCACTGGATTCATAATACAGTAAGCATTTATTGGTGTGGCAGGCATATTTGCATTGATCGGCTAAAATGATCTGAGCTCAATCATGCATGTCCATATCTAATGAATTGTCGCTTTTACCGACGGCCACACAAATTACTGATCAATACTGTTTAATGAAAGACCGACTAATACTAAAAATGTACTGATGACAGGATGAAGACCAATACCGTTAGGATGAACTAATGTACATGTATATCACAAGGTTGGGTACTACATGTATGAGATCGTTCCAGCTCTATGAACTAGGGGTGAGGGATAATAAATTCACAAATTAGTATACCGACCGTTAATTCCGTCAGAATCATTATTTTCAACGAACAGGTAACTTAGGCAAGCCATACTTATAATATCAGAGTATTGTATGTCCCATATATACATACATGTATCACAGATCATGAGCTGATTTGCCATAAAGTTTAAAGTCAATGTTGCCTGTGAAGCCTCATCCAGGCAGACCTGCATGCAATGTGGTACAATGGGTACTTGTCTTGCTGACAGGGGTCAAAATGTTATTAAAAAAAATACTTGTCTCAGGTGACGGGTGAGCACATTTCCTCCTCAGAATTCCACTTGAACAATAAAATATCGACCGATAAAATGTGGCAATAAAGTGGAGTACATGTAAATGTTGTTCATTGGAAAAAGCTGCATCCTGAAAAAGTGTCCCCAAGTGTTTCTCTTCAATATCGAAATGTTGGTGGGTACGTTTTAAGTACTATTAGTACATGTAGTTGGTCTTTTTATGGAAACAGTATCAGAAGATGATTAATGTGAACATGTAATGCATTTGACAAAGATATGAAGAAATGCATATTTATTTATGCACATCAAGAGCTATTTTATGCTTTCATGATTTATCATTTTGTAACCCAACGTTAAACAAACTATCTATCCTATCTATCTAAACAGATATTTATGACAAAATGTACTAAGTTCCTCCATACAGCATGGACTATTCCAAAAAAAAAAAAGGAAATGAAGTTAAAACCATTTATGTTACCGATTTCCTCTGTTTGGCTGGGGGAGCCCCACTACTGTCTGAACTGTCAGATGATTCAGAGTCTTTCTGTTTGTCCAAGTCCCACATACAGTCCTCACAGTCACATGTTGGGGGTTCCCCACTACCAGGATCCTGGTCTCCACTCGCAGAATACAAATTACATGGGGAAATTCTACCCGAGCCACGACCATGGCTGGTAACGTCTGTAACAGCTTGACCATGTGAGCTTTTCTTCTTCTTGGCTTTAGTCATATCGGTCAAGAGAACAGGCTGCGAGTCCACCTTTTGACTTTGCGGAACATTCAAATATTTCTCATCCGGCCAGTGTTCATCAGCACCATCAGAAATACCAGTAGCTCCCTGGTAATTATTTTCTGCTGTTTCACAAAGTCGCACAAGTTCAGGAATTTCATCATCATCACCAGGTAATCTGAGCTCCAGGTGTTGAAGTTTCCCTCCTGTAGATCGTTCATCAGCATAATTTATATCGGCAAAATTTCCATCTTTAACATGGTGGTCATTCGGTAGCTGGACTTTATTTTGCTGCAGTTGACATGGTTGAGGGTGAAATCTAGCAGCCGGAGACTCAGGGTCAACTTCATCCGTCTTCATTATGAGCTGGGATAACTTGGGTACATGTACAGGACATTCTCCCTGTACTAATTTGGACCAGTCTTCATTAGGGGTAATACATTCATCAGATGTAATAATTTGTGTGCAGCTTGTTGTATTCACATGTACTGCAGACCGGGCAGTATCACTGGGCAGGGTTGTTTGATCACAGGCCAGGGGTGCTGAACTGCACCCAAGCTGGTCACTGGATCTAACAGTTTCTTTCAGGGCGCTAACAACTTCCTGCTCTCTGGCCCATTTGTGGAAAACCACTTCAGGTTCACTCATTGTGCAGTCAGTCATAGGACAACCAGGGGAACTGAGTAAATTATTACACAGTAAAGGCACAGGTAACAGTTGTTCAAACACCATCTACGCCAGGTCTGCTATTGTGAATACAATCCAATATGTCTCTCTTCAAGCATGTCATGAGGCCTTAGATGTTTAGCCTGTCGACACAAAGCTGGACTCACTCTTGGGTGGAGATCTGTTATAGTTGAATTCCGTGTGAACTGTTTTAACCGGTGTTGATCATCTCACCTCCAAGCTGACTCAGTTACAGGTAAAAGTTCAACACCATCTGGCTGACCAGTCCAGTTCAAGAGCTTGACCTAGCTTGTACACCAGGAACAAAACAGCAGCTGTGGTGCACCACACCATGCAGTCATTCAGAGAGCATGGCCTCCAGTAGGACATCTGGTTATGTGAAATACCTATATGCATACATGTACTTGAAGTTATGGCCTAGCTTTCATCAACACTCCGGTCCCTATCTTCATGTATTTTTAATGTATATGGAATAGCTTTCCCGCCCACACAAGACTTGTCTGACTTTCTTTTTCCCGTTTTCACAGGATGAGTAATGTTCAGGTTACCTGGTACCCTATTCATATATTCTGTTTCATATGTAGGTTAATAGCTAGGTGAGCACGACTTGACCTAAAATTACCAATATTTTAATTTATTTTCTCACATTATCACATACATGTATCGGTCTGTTGTAACACTCAGTCCCATCCCATGTGGCCTTGTGCCGGCTTGTGATACAAAAAAGAGCAAATTTATATATATTTCATGAGGTCATTTCTATTCTAGGCTTGA
This sequence comes from Hanleya hanleyi, assembly GCA_036873755.1. Classification (NCBI taxonomy): domain Eukaryota; kingdom Metazoa; phylum Mollusca; class Polyplacophora; order Lepidopleurida; family Hanleyidae; genus Hanleya; species Hanleya hanleyi. Next base: position 31,380 of record JAVTVY010044941.1, read on the forward strand.
CACGATGTTTGTTTTAGATCGCATGGTCATAACAGTTAGAGTATATGTAGATTTATTTATTTATAGAAAAATATTTGTTCACAGATTACATGGATTAGATTGTCATTGAATGAATTAAAAGTGTTAAAACGTTCATAATTTACAGTTTCTGACCGACTACTTTGAAAAGGCACACCAGCACGTGCCCGCATTAAAGCAGGAGCAACTGCAGATGTTTTCTTGCATGCTACGTAAAAAGACACTGTATAGCCGTTCTTCCTACCGGCTACGGGATATCTTTATGTTGCCGAGTATACGGACGAGACGCAGAAAAATCCAACCCCCATGTAGGCGGCTGACGAAGTTCTTGCTGTCGACTCCAGTTCATGAGCGATCACGGAACTTCGGAAGATTATTACTCCCCGTTGCTCTCTTTATTTAATGACAGACCAGGTGAAAAGATCAAGGGATATTTCTTGCACTTCTGGATATATAGGTACGGTTATTTTCTTTCATAAAATCAGTTCATAACTGCATCACAACAACAACGGAGATTAGGAGATTAGCCGTCACGCTATACTACGAGGCGTCTCATTGGGCGACTATTTGACCCGGAAACTATTTGATTCGGAGTTCATCTGACGGATTTGTTATAGGAACTGTCCCAGATCTTAATCAGCGACATGTCCGATAGAGGAGCAGTTTATTAAGTCTGAGTTTTAATCAGATTGATACACCCTCTGATTGCACTGGGGTTGAAATCATGGCACGCAGCTTTTGTGTGCAATGCTCTTGGCCAATCAGCATTGTCTGCTTGTAAATGGAGTGGAGGGAGCTCAACATGTCAAAACCGAGTCTGAGACGTAGTTCCATGTGTTCTTGTGTTATAATTTAACATAAAACTTCTTTATTTTTTTACAAGATATAAATGGATGCATTTTTATCTCTCTCGTATGAAGATACATGCTCCCTGTTGTGAAATATGAAATTTCTTAGCCACCATACAATTGCATAAAGTTCGACTTTTCATTTACCAATTCTATATAATATGTGCATGCTATATAATGATGTGTTTTGACAAAACTATTTCTGAGATTCTATTTCATGACCCTTTAGGTCAGTTATTGTGAACATTTGCGAACACAGCTATTTGTGAGAAACAGTTATGTAAATTTCAATTTGTATGATTTAACATTGCATAATTGTGTAACTGCACTGGAATTGTACTGAATTCTCCTGAATTTGACGTGCGTGTTTAGATAATGCAACAGATAGCTGAGTGGGAAGTCTAAACTGCCCAAAGGTTTGACGAGTTAGTTTCGAGTTAACTTGACCCTGTAATATACTAGCATTGTATAAAAAGAAATGATCGATGTGTACAGGCAGACTAATTCAACATCACGATGATAGATGTACTATCTCCAGTTTTGAAAGACATTTACAAAATGGTCTGATGTTAGTGAAGCTGTGTTGGTCTGTCTGCCAAATACCGCCGATCATTCCTAAGTTAGTTGGAATGAATTTACAATAAATTGGCTTAATATTCAGCAGACATGGACTCCGTCGTTGTTGTATCCTGTCTTATTTAAAGAGGCTATCAAGTCTTCGAGAAATCTCATAAGCCGAAACTGGAATCTATTATCTAGGTTTTATGGAGACCATCATCCGAGTCAACAGACGACCTTGCGTTACATCTTAAGATCGCGCACAAGCCCTTGTCGTCTTGAAGACCAAAAATTCCATACTGTGTCAAGCAAAATCGATACAGACCGAATACGCATGTGCGCCATGTTTTCTACACAATGCAGTCAGAGGGTGTTAAAACAGTTTAGGAGCTCACAAACTCTGACAATGGGAGAATGAGTAAAACAAACACGTCAAAAGGTTCAGGCTTTGCTTTTCATCGCAATGTATGGAAATCCATATACTCGCAATCCCACTGTGGGAATCCACCGTAATCCAAATCTATCATTGTACTACATAGAGGATCTTACACGAGTGGCTATTTATTATGAAAGTTATGACACGAGTTGAGTAAGTTTTATATGTTGCGAGCTTTAGTGAGCAACATATAAAACTTACTCAACGAGTGTCATAACTTTCATATTAAATAGCCACGAGTGTAAGATTCTGTTTATCACATAACTGATTTTAAGCAAATTATAAACGCAATAATTCGAAATATTTTATCATCGAATCTATCTCAAAGTTTTCTTTCTTTGTTTCTTCTCGACGAAAAAACCGTCCGTGGCTCAGGCGCATCACAGCCTTACAAGTTACTGTATACGCTAAGCCGATATAGTTCCAAAACGCAACAGAGTTTGAGCCCCTCCCTTTTAAGGCTGTTCAGTTTCCACAGCATTTCAAAATATCGTAGACCATTTCACAACAGAATGCAGTATGTGTAACTTGTTAATTAGCTGTTCTTCATACATTACTTATTTTGGATCATGTCATGCCACAAGTTTAACTCGTGTTCGCTGCATGTCATAATGCGCGCGACATGTTGAGTTCCCAGCGACGTGATGACAAGCTAGGCTGACAAGATCATTTTGAATACGGTATAATCCGTTTGAAGTCTGTAATCATCCAGATCTATTGCAAGAAATAAGCAAACATCGAGAAGATTCCATGTAGATATATTACAGAAGAATGAACAAACGTTTTCGGTACTCTAAATGGCGGCCTGGCTCCATTCGCCAAACAACAATGACAGACTACAAAATATGAAGCTCAAAACTGTCGAAATAATGTATTGCCGATCATTGCTGCTTGTATGGCTATTGACAATTATAGTATGCAGGTCGATGCATGTAACTGGATAAAATGATCGTCTTGCAGATATCTATGTTGTTGTTGTAATTGTAAACATAGTATTTCGTAGTAAAATTTTATCAATGGGAAAAATAGTTCAATGACGTCACCACCAAGTGTAGTAATTTATTTTCTCGCGCTACATGTATTATCCAATCAGCTTGTTTGAAAGTGTTATGTCACTAGTTACATACGATATTACGTCATGGCTGTCAGCCAGTCCTATAGCTGGTCGAGTTCTGTGTGCCATGCTGTCAAGCAGAGCTGAATTGACTAAAAACCTACGGCTGTCAAGTCGTTGGATTCGATAAATAAATTGAAGTAATGGATGGTATTTGATGGATGATACATCGTTTTGAACCACTGAACATACATTCAGAAAATATTTGGCATTGTACAGCATCAGAAATATTTAGGACTCATAATTTGGCAAAAATAATGTTCTGAAAACTCACGTGTGTAATTTTATCACGTCCTGATTGCTACCGATAGACAGTCTTTTTCTGCTTCATCTCGAATAAATAAACCGTCTAAAATCTTCCAGGGGTTTTTCTAGACACTTTTTTCATCGTGGTAACCACGATGAAAAACAATTACAAATTGAGTTTTTGCAAAATTTTGTAAATTGAGTTTTATTGCCGAAAATTAAGTTTTCTAAAATTTTGAGAATTTACGCGCCGAAGGCGCGCGAAAAATTGAGTTTCTACGAAATAAATTTAGTTTCTGAGAAATCTAAACTGAGTTTCGTCGTCTGTTATCCCGTCCCCCTCCCCCAAAACCCCCGCGAGAAAGAAAAAAAAACGTGTGACCAGCCACGCCACTCGAGTCGAGATAAGCACTCAGGATTTGTAACGGATGTGCAGACAGATAACTTGTGTACCTTTATTATTCAATCGTATAGCTCCGATAAGGACGTCTGGTCTTGAACTGTTCTCATTTCAGTCGTATAGGTCCGATAAAGACATTGTCCTGAACGTTTCTCATTTCAAAGCAAATTGTTCGGCGACGTTTTCGACGATCGAACTAGTCCGCCATTTTGATATTTCAAAGTTACGTCCCCTCTTTTTAGTCCACTCGGGAACCACTGCTGTCATACTGCTGTGGCTTACGAGTCTGGTCTCCGAGACACGCTGTCCGTCAATCTCCGGGTTTTTCGGTTAAGTTCGGAACCAAGACAACGGGCAAGCATTTTCTCTCTCAGTCAACATTTCACTTGGATGCGTGTGACGTTGAAAGACGTTTCCCCAGAAACAAGAAACGAACAAAACAGACATTATTCTCACTGTATACTTAGCAAACAAACTTGTATGCAGCTATGTATGACACGCAACTTTGCTTGATGAGCTTCATAACATTACTGACATGTTCATTCACGATGAAAAATTGTCGCGAATTTATTTATTGTAAGTGTCCTACTAAAAAGATAAAAAAATTGAGTTTCCAGACTGCATGCGATGAAAAACCCGAAAAAAATTGAGTTTTGTTATGGCGCGCCGAAAAATTGAGTTTTTCATCTTTTTGAAATTGAGTTATATAAAGGAAAAGTGTCTAAAATAACCCCTGTCTTCTAGATGTCATGATACGTATTCCTGGTTACTCTTCGCATAATGAATATCGAAAATTTATTGGATCTTCCACGTAAACAGGTCAATATCCCGTTGTTTACATGACGTTTGGCGAGCTCATTTTCGCCATTGAGTTCAAAAACATTTCCTTCTCCGCTTGATTCCGTCCAGTGCGCATGCGCACTGACCAATATAAACAGTTCGGCCAATCAGGAAGTCGGGTTTACGTCAGGTGATTAGTATTTTCGCGGGAGGTCGTTACAGATTCGGAGTGAATGGCATTTTTATCCAATAAAATCGACGTATTTCTACTATGTTCCAGGACTAACCTGTGAGAAAATGAAAGCAGGGTTATTGCCCTTCAATTTGATGCCCGGAACATGGATATTTAATGTCTGGTTTTTGTTGTAAAAGCTTGTCAACAAGGTGCATTTTCACGCGTTTTGACGAACATTTCGGAAGAAACGGCACTCTGTTTCACATTTGTAGACTATCTTCACACAATCAGATGTCTTTTTTAGTAAATAAACACCAAACTTGCGTGAAATATTTCGTGAAATATTATGTTTTAAATGGAGTGAGCCATGTCTGGTTCGATTTTTCCCACACGTGGCTCCAAATTGTTTTGAAAGTGGACCAACTTGCAATGGTCACACTGAACGTATATATCCGGAGTCGACACTGGGAACATGACAGTCTGCCAACGGATATATCCGGAGTCGACATGACAAGGGTTAACAACACAGTTATGTGATAAATGTATGTATACATCATAATAGCCTATTCTCTCATGTGTCAAACATCTCTGGCCATAAGGTCACAAACCTCCATTGACGTGAGTGGGTCCAAGATTATTATCAGGACTTGACTTCCGGCGAACATTGATTGGCCATTATACATGTACCTGACTGGGCCAGAAATGGTCTGTGACATACATGTATTTTAAAATGTTTCTATAATATTTGACTCTAAAATATATCAAAACCACCTTTTCAAATTTTAATCGGAAAAAAATCTGGGCCAGTTTGATTGGCACCTCCGAAATTTGCCGTAATGGTGTCGGGCTGGATGACCGTATTTCTGGTGGTCTCATCTCGAAAAAATGGTGGGGAATGTATGCTGAATTTTCCATATGTTTGAGCGGAAAGGCCAGGCTACCTGGTGTGGTGGGTCATTTGTGGCGGTGAATATTAGGGAATATACTTTTCTCAAGATGTGCTCGGCCAAGGCGAATATTTAGTGGTTTGTGACCTGTAGGAGAAAAACGAAAATCGGTCTTTCTTCATTGTCACATGTTTAAAGAGGTAAAAGCGTCATTTAAAAAATATTCAGCAAATAACATATTTCGATAAAAGTTATTCAGTAGTTGAAAGCAACTATGGTGAACGTGTTTCTGTGACCTCATTTTTTAATATCACGGGCATTGAAATCACACTTCTGACATTCTCTGAAAAACGTAACAGCACCTGCACTTGGCTCCAGTGCCTGAGATGACGTCAGAAAACGCGCACTGGCATTCCGAGCGTGATGCTTTGCAACGTCATACTCGATCTTAGAACTTTTATCGCACTGTGACGGCTTCTAATGTGACGTCATGGATACCTGATCACGTTATCCGACGTCATCTCAGTCATTTCCCATTTTCATGTTGTTCACTAGACCGAATTGAAGAATCTGACAATATATGAAAATATATGAAATACGAGATTTCAATACTTGAAAATCTTTTGGCAAATGTTGCAAGTGATCATGCTGTTCAGTTTACCCGAACAACTAAAATCACGCTACTACCTCTTTAAGTGCGTTTTTCCTCCAGAGAGTTACAGAATCAGATATAAATGCCTATTTTCAGCCAATTTTTTGCTTGTTCAGGTCGGATAGAATGTTATCAAGCCTAAATGTATACATTTTTCGTCTATTGCGGGCGCCCGAGGTGACATTTCTGTGTTTGCAGCCCAATTTTAATATTGTGTGACTTTTATAAAGGAATTGAGTTATTGTGTCAGTACAGTTATTTTCAAGCCATTCGTTGATATATTCTGTGCTGTGGAAACGTTTATTTGCGCATTCCGTTTATTGACTCCACCCCCCACATCAGCGATCGTTCTGGTCAGTAAGCTCACACATTAAATTAGGTCATTATATTCACAAACTTTAATCATTGCAAAGTAACACTGGTCCGGTTTGTCAAATAACTGCATGAAAGGGCATTCATCGGATTCTAACTGGAGATATGATACAAATTAGTGGTAAAATTTTGCTTTTATTTCCCCTCTACAATGGGGGAGGGGTCGAATTTTTGTTAATAATCGTTATCTCATGCGTGTACAGATACAACTCGCGGAACTGTAGTTAACGTTTGTAAGTGTACAAATTAAAAATCCAGAAAATAAATTATTAAATAATCTTTTGGGGTGAAATATTTGAATAAGTGTTTGACTACTCATGGGTCCATATATTAAGGGAAATGTCACTTTGATGTGACAATCGATAACTTTGCGATCTATAATACTTGACTCTAAAATATATCAAAACCAGCTTTCCAAATTTTAATCGGAAAAAAATCTGGGCCAGTTTGATTGGCACCTCCGAAATTTGCCGTAATGGTGTCGGGCTGGATGACCGTATTTCTGGCGGTCTCATCTCGAAAAAATGGTGGGGAATGTATGCTGAATTTTCCATATGTTTGAGCGGAAAGGCCAGGCTACCTGGTGTGGTGGGTCATTTGTGGCGGCGAATATTAGGGAATATACTTTTCTCAAGATTTGCTCGGCCAATTTACTACATATTAAGTAAGGCGAATATTTAGTGGTTTGTGACCATAAGTACATGTATCTTGAACACCACAATAAACAGTGTGAAATAGACTATACACTGCTAATTCACAAATATCTTGTTTTATCAGAACATTATCTACATGTGGAATTGTAAGCTCATGAATAGCTTATTATTATTTTTTGTCCTAGCAATTTTCCAAGCCGTTTTCCATTTATCATGATTTGCAGGCAAGGACTTTTAAAATCTCAAATTCCATGGGTTTTTTCCAGGACCCATACAAACCCTGATACTATTCTTGGAAATCCTGAAAAATAGGTAAAGACATGGAAAAATGTCATGACCTCCTAATACTATTTATAACAGGTAAGCTTACACAGTAAGGCGAGTTAATAACACAAAGGCTGTCGCCGCTGCAGGACATGATAGAAGAAACTTGAGGCAGAATTGATTTACAATCACCTAGGGACACGAACAGGAACATCTCTCGACTATTGACTATTATTTCTGCAAATACATGATGATGGAACTAAAAATACTGAAGACAGCATCTATATATACACATGTCACTGCCAATCTCAGTATTAATAGTGCCTGCGTACTTGTATATAGCTCAAAACATCGAGGTTTCTTTTTGAGCCAAAGCAAAACTAAATGACCAACTTCAAGTTCACTGAGTGAGTGAACTTGCATAGCAAACCACATTTCGCCCACTTTCAGTGTTTTCCACCCGACTTGTGGGATATTTGATGATGAATAAATATGAATATTTTCAATAAATTATGAAAATTATTAACTATAAAATTTATTTTTTCTTCAAATCGATTTTTTAAAAATATTTTTCCTTTATTTTATCAATTTATTTATGAAAATTAATAACCATATAATTATTTTTCTTCAAAAAATGTCGGGTTTTTTAAAATATTTTTTCTTCGTTTTACTCATTTTCAAAATTTACTAAAACTATATTCATCTACCAGCAAATATACCAGAAGCCAGGCAAATGTGGTGTTTCCGAACTGTTGTCACAGTCACCATGGTCGTTAAAACAAATGATCTGATGATCAGTATACACAGAATACTGCTTTGCTGATTGGTCGCTTTTCCCATGAACAGGATGATCCATTCCCATATGTACCAGGGGTATATCTACATGTAGGATAGAGAAACCTCTGGTTACATGTAAAAATGTGCTATGGAAGGCATTGGATTAAAAGATAAATTGTGGTTCCTGCAATGATATAACATGCTAAATAAAATCTCTTCCTTAACATGCCTTCATAATGTTGTAGAACACAGTCAGGCCTGTGCTGTAATATTTTCAGGAAACCTGTTACAGGTTACAATGATTAGGAAATTGTAGCCAATCATGGTAACCTGTTACTGGTGATTCACGGAAAAGCCACCCTTGGGGATTTTATGGCGATCATGTAGTGAGCCGACTACGAATGACTTTGATAATAGATAATTGTGAATACAATAATTTTATTGTGAAATGAAGTTAATTTTAACCATAAGAACATACATGTATGTAATACATTCAAATTATACAAAAGCAGGGCTCGAAATTGCCACAAGCCCGGCAGCCTGTGGCTGGTGAATTTAGAACTTGTCTGGTTGAATATAGTTCTAAAGCTAGCTAACCAGCCCGACTGGCTGGTTATAATTAAAGAATTTCACCTTTGTATAATGAAATATACCAGCCCGATGGTCTGGTAAAGTTTTATGGTAAATTCACGCCCTGAAATGTATTTCTATGTTTAGTTGAAAATCATCACACTTCAGTAGTTGGTGCCGTGGGATGGCATGGTCAACCTCACAGGGCACATCCATACATGTTGGAGATAAGTTGCGCCGAAAATAAATAGTGTACTATGTCTTTGTGCTAACATTATCCAGAGTTCACTATCACAGATAGTGAGTTCTGGGGCTAGATTGCGGTTTTTAACATTTCTGTGGTACATACATGTACATGACAAGAAATGATAAAAAAAACACCCCACTGTTCATCGGACACCAGTGTCATCATCCAATATTTGGCACCCCAGTTATCCGAAAGATTTGAATAATGAAAACTTGAATGTATAACACACGTAAACTGTCACATTTTATGTTGTATTATATTGCAATCACTCGCCTGACTTTTGAATACCCTCTCCTAAATATTTTGACGCGAGCTATTTTTAGCTCGCGCACTCATTCTAAACACGAAGCCCTGCAGAGGACACACTTGTACAAGTGACACTTTATCATCTCTTGAAGTGCTTTTCTTCAGGAATCCCAGTTTATCTATTCTAGTAAGTGTTACAAGATTTTTAACTGATGTCCAAATGATAGCCGAATGTCAACAGCCAGAATCAATTGTAAGATATATGCCATATGAACAGTTCAATGTACAAGAAGTTAAAGAATTAAGCTGGAGAACTACAGTGCCTGATCTAGACTTAGTTTTGGCACCCATATGCGGTGCAGTGTGTGGCGAGTTATAGTGAAATAGGCCACTATGCGGGACTGTCAAAGTTTAAGTCCATCTCTGGGAGTATTAAATGGTCTAAATACAGCCTGACATGCCTGTTAACTTGATATTTAACAACATTACTTGCATTACTTTTGATTTCAGCGTGTTCACTGTCAAAGGAATTTGCTAAAAGAAAACTTTTTGGGGGGGACCCCCGTGAGCCAAGACCCATTCTAATGGGCTCAAAAAATGACCTGGATCCGTTCATTGCAGGTATTTTTTCCTAATGTTTCAATCTGTGACATGATCTACATGTATGTGTGATCACAATCATGAACAATCTTCTCTGTGAACAGCAGAACCTCCAAAATATTGAATATCTGAATATCTGACAATGTTTTACAATTAAGATCCGAAAAAAAATGTGTACAATGGTCCCAAAGCCTGATGACGTATTATATATCACTCAGTCATGTGATGAATTGTGTTTTCATTCATCTGTATGACACGTGAACACTCATCCCGAAATCTAACATCGATTGTGTAACACGAAACCAATTAAATTGTCATTGTCAATGCAAAGTACATGTCCAGCAAGGCGTGAAGGCCTACATGTATATGTAACCCGATACAGCAAATTAAAGCTTGATCTTCAGACTGTGCCAGATTAGCTCGGGGACCTCTGCTGGCAATTAAGTTGATGTCATGTTACACGAAGGAGGTGACAGGCTAACTGAATTGTTTAACGATCCTCACCTGTCATTTAATTGCCATGGATGTTGGGGGCCTGCATTGCATCAAGGGATAGAAGTGGTATTTTATGTCATGGATGTAGGGGGCCTACATCATCAGGTTCATTAACATGATTAAGACTTGAATTAACAGATTTATGAAACAGTCAATGATTAGCTATAGATCTCTTCTTACATGTAATTCCTTCGTCATTATCCCACACACATCAATATGTGCCTGCTAACAACAACATTTTCCTCAGAATGTTGGTGGTATTTTCTGTAAAATACTAACTAAAGTAATGATTTAAATTATATGGGAAACAGAATCCCATATTAACTTGATGAAAATTTTCTATCCTGGCGGCTCAATTGAGATATTTCCCTTCTCTCGAATGGGAATTTTCAGATCTAGTTACATGTGTATGGGATCCTCATAATGTGGTGGCACCATCTGTAGGCCAATTTTCTCGAAAAGCCATCCCAGGCAAGACTGGTTGAAGATTTAATGTGTCGAAACCAAATACGGACAGACAGACCAGACAGACCGGAAAATGGACCCGCCTTGACCCAGAGAAATAGGTCAAACTCACTGAATTTTGAAAGGCTTCTGCTCCATGCCACCTGCATGTGTGGAAGTCGGGTGGTGCTATACATGTAGGCATTGAAAAGATGTGGTGGTAGCAAACAATTAGTGAAAAATGGGCAGAGTTTGACCTGGTGACCTGGAAAATAATGGTCTATCTAGATGATTTTCGATAAGATGGTGGTTCTGTTTGTGACCATAAAAATTTGTGATGTACATGTAAGTTAGGTGCACATAGGCATGTTCATTCTTCAGATACATGTATGATGGTAAACGGAGATGGATGGGCATATAATACATGTAGATTATTAATATTCTCAGGACAACACAAAAAAGCCATTTTATCTGAGGGACGAGTACATGTAGACTGGGTAAAAACGGACAGGTCAATACTGAAAGCATTGAACTCAAAATTTCAAATAAAGAGACAGACAAGTTTTTTTTATGGGTGAGGTCAAGCAATCTTACCTTTTTCTTGGAGACTTTGCGTAGCTTTTCCCCAGCACCGTCATTTAATTCATCCATAGACATCGAGGAATCTGAGCGCTCAGAACATGACGAACCGGTAGAGAGTTTACGCTCTAGAGGGACGGTCGATGGGTGCTCCGAAAATGCATTCGTTAATGTATTAGTCACTGTGAGAAGAGACTGAGACTGGTATGTTTTTGTAGTAGGCGTGTTGTCCTTCTGGTTCATCATGGCATCTACATAGTGCAGTGTGGTCTGATCTGTATCGCGTGGGAAGCTATGGTCGCTCACAATTACAGATGGAGGGCAGGTGTTTACATGTATTTCTGGGGCAGAAGCATGAATTTCGTCATGAAGATTACTATAGCTATCTTCGGAGTTCCAGTTAAAATGGCTATTTTGTTGCTGCTGTTGTTGACGGTATGACATTGAACTTGAATCATAAGGATAGTCAGCACTAGAATGAATGCCATCCTCACTGTCTCTCCGTTTCCTAGGTGGTTCTTTGAAACATTTCCAGTTCTGTATGGACGAGAAACTACTGTGGGGTTCCTCCAAGGAAATATCCAGGTGATCCTCATCAGGGGTTCTGAGATCGACGGCCGAATCTGCATTACTCGACCTCTGGCTGGTAATGCTGCTCACACTCTTACGATGAACTCGTGGAACATGTAAATTGAGCTGTTTACTACTAGTGTCACCATGGTCCTCACAATTTAAAGACAGAAATCTACATCTCATCGTGTCAGCATAACCGTGGTCTGTCGAGGACTCTTCATCGAGTTTGTCTTCCAAGATGATAACATCGTCAAATGAGAGATCTTCATTAAAATTTGAGGCACTCTCTGTTGGTTTCTTCAAATGGAGCTTTATTTCGGACCGTTTGAGTTCGGTGTCACCATGGTCATCAACCCAACCCTGGTCATGCCACTCCTGGAATGTATTGGAGTACGGGTGAGACTTGACCGTTACCGAGTCTTCCGTCCCCGAGGCCAGCTCTAGGGAGGAATTGGAATGGTACAGACGGGGTGTGATGGGACCGAGGTCGCGTCGAGCAAGATTTGGGCTGGGAGCTCGCACGAAGGCTTGAGGTTTCTCTTCAGTGCTCAACACTGTTATGGATTTGGATGGTGTGCTTGGAGCAGAGACCGTGTGATAGTCTTTGTTGATGGATAGACTCACTCTTAACTGTGCTTTTTTCGGATCCTGAACATTAAATCTTTCACTGGGATGGTTGGACTGCACATGTAATGCATTGAAATTGTCAATATAAGATGACCGTGAATCAGGAAATCTGCTGGAAGGACAGGATGATCGTGAATTACAGCGATCCGCTGCTCCCGTAGCAAATGTCTGGTAATTTGGTAGCAATCTGATCGGATCATCAACAATTATTTTCCTAGAGAATGTTTCCCTCAATTTTTCTCGCTTATTACCTGATTTCCTACGATGAGCCAATGTCACGGGATCAGCATTTTCAAAGCTTAATCGTCTTGAACAGCCCATTCTGTCAAGATAGCCACTCCCCTCATCCGTTTCAAAGTTGAATGAAGAGATAGAATTTTCTTGGTGGTAGTCCCTTGTAGATGATGATCCTGAAAACTGTTTATCATTTGTACCTGTACATATATTTCTTGGAGGATTGTCATGGGGGAGAAACTGTGGTTTCGGGGAAGAGTGGCTTTGACTATTAATACTCATAGGCTGTTGATCTTTGTACCTGGGACCAGATGTGTAATCTTTGGTGACTAACGGGGAAGAATAACTCCGCGTACACATGTGCCTGCTTCTGGCAGATGAGGAATCGGATCTATGTCCAGACATGCTGTAATGCACATCTTCAAATCTGGACTTGGGTCGGCTCAACACCGAGTCTGTTGTGCGTCTTTGCAAGCATGGCGCCCTGCCTCCCACTGAACTTGACAAGTTATGGAGGATAGATGTTGCACTTGTACCCACCCATCTGCCCTCGGTCACCCTACTACCGGATGTGGACGGGGATCGTGGAGGCGATTCAGGAGACTCCTTCCGCTGATTTCGCGAACCCTGCATGGTGGTCTTCCCATAGGCATGACATGCGTAGATCTACTCCTTATTCTGAAAATATAATGAAAATTTTATACATGCTTTGTGATAGTACACTTCAAAGGGTTTGCAATTTCTGCATTGTGGTCTTTCCATAGGCATGACATGTGTAAATCTCCTTCTTATTCTGAAAATATAATGAAAAATTTATACAGGCTGTGATAGTACACTTTCCAGGGTTTGCGATCCCTGCATTGTGGTCATTCCATGGGCATGACATGTGTATATCTCCTTCTTATTCTGAAAATATAATGAAAAATCTGTGGAAAGAAAGTCTGCTAACAATCTACAAACATTTTCAGTTCTTGGAAGAAATAACACATCCATGTCACAATATTTAGCCTCAGTTTATACAAGCTTAGTTCAGTCTTCTCAACGCAGACATCTCCCCAGTTACATTGTGCTTGCTATAACCAGGTCGCCTGCATGTCCCACTAATTTGTAATTTTGGGTTATTAATGATATCCTAGGGTAAGAGGTCGCTGGCTACCGCACTTCGTGGTGACTGAACAGAGAGACAGAGTATTTATCAAAAGGTTCCCGCATCCCACATATACTTTTGATGCTATAACTTACTGGAAAATGTTATGTTCGACTTTTAATAGTGGTTTACTGTTTCTGGGAATGGTCAAAGTTTTCAAAAAAACAAATGTGAAACCCTCCCTCCATTACCACGCCTGTTTAGAAATGGCGAAGGCTGTGACCTGCTGCGAGTCTGATTACGATCGTTCGTAGTGAGCACTCGTAGCGATTTTTTTTGTGTTGACATTTTCATTGTAACGCCAACATCATCACAATCCCAAAACATAATGTCTTTGTTGATGTCATGATGGTGTCATACTATTATATTATACGCAGTTTTATGTGAAGTGTCTTTAAAGGAGTAAGCTTACTTACATGTACCTAATTTTATAATAGGTTCCTATTACAAAGGTTAGACTCTTAAAACAATATAACCAACTATTTTACTGTCGTTGAAGGCGACAACCTACTAGTATTATTACAATTTGTGAAGCCATGTTTCCTCTTTGAGGTCGACGTGGGTGCCGCCATGTTGCCCGGATCATGGGATGACGTGCCTGATGACGTCAACATTCAGCCTTTCAGGACAATGTCACGGCTAACGCTTGATCCAGGGACGTTCCACCTACGGACATTTGAATCACACTGGGTCAGAGTTTTAATTCAAGGACAAAACTGGCGAGGCAAATCCCACGGGGGTAATTCCTAAAAGTAAATTGGTTTACGTTGTCTCCGCCAACTGAAGAATTTCTTCTCCAAGTTTTTCAACTGAGACTTGCCCGATTCAATTTGGACAAAATCCGAAGCTGAGCGGTAAACTAAAAGAGCGACCAGTGATTTGAGTTGAACATCGATGCTTCTAAGTTCGTAAACATTTTCATGATTACACTTAACTACTAAAATCAACTAGAACGTCATTGGATTTACAGGGTTTCTTCTCCAGACCTTGCATCTCCATCTTCTTAAATCTCCATGATGTTGTGATGTTTATGGATGAGAATACACTCACTTCCGCTCATCTAAAAATGTCACGCACTGGTGCAATGGCGGAACCCTGTGCATGCCATGGCGAGCAACAAAATATTCAATATTTATTTTATTTAGCATTCTATCAACATACGTTTTGTATAATAAGATCTAGAATACGATTGCTGATAAATATAGTCACACTCTAACCCAGATACTCTGGCTGTGATAGGTGAATATAGGTAAGGGGGTGTGGCATTCCTATCACAGCTCAGAGCGGTCCTAGGTTAAATTTTAGCGATAAAATCTGACGTTCCGAAAAGTGACTTTTCACAATCTTTTTCTGGCGAAAATAACGAAACGGGAGAGAAATAATATGCCAATTTGATACAGTTTGACCGACCTGAGCTTCTTTCACCATGTCTTTCATGACTGTTTTGATGCTGACAAAATGTGATCAAACGTGTGGGGAAAACATTGACTGATTTTCCCGTTTTGGCGCGTTTCTGACATGTAAGAATATGATCTACGCTATTTTTATCTTGTGACCTTTCTGATCACGTGAATAAACACACGTCGCTATTGGTTTATAACCGGCATGGGTTGATTTCTTGATGACGTGAGCCAAAAGGTCAACCATATTCTGCGCATGTTCCTGTCAACTGTGGGGAAAGAACAGAACGGGGTTTTTTTGGACAAAATCCGTCTTTGAAGGCAGATTCCATCTAATTAAAGAAGTCATTAGGTGGTTGTCATATTGCTGGAGATGCCAAATCATATTATTTATTCGATAAAATGCTTTTTGTGCCTCTGTCCCAATTCCCCATGCCGTGTGCAGTTAAAGATCTCGAGCGACTGACGTCTTATTTAGTCATTTCCATTTCAGGCTCTATTAGTTCATCGGGCTAAGGAGTCCGATTCAGCAACATATCATTAACATACCCACTCCGGGGGCAAATCATGGCGTGTCCTCTTGCAACTGGAACTACAGTAAACCTAGTTCAACAAGCTGAACCCTGCTGACATTCAATTTTGTGATATTGACAATGCAGGGTTCAGCCGTTGAACCGAAATTTCCTATCGCAAAATTTTCGGCCTCCCGACCTAGATAACAGCGGGTGGATTTGGGGTCACAAAAATCGATAATACCTACCGCTTTGCACTCGCTTGGATAGAATACATATTTGCCTACTTCCCTGACCATTTATTTTCTCCGTCCAGCTTCTTTAATTTCCATAAACGGCAAAAGAAAAAAAAATCATCGCCGCTGATCTTCCAAAAACGAAATCCGTCGCCATTTTGAAAATATCACTATGGTGACACGAGACTGATCGTACCTCGATTGTAATTTCGGGACTGTAGACGGGAAGGTCGGAAACGGCTCATTCATAAGGCTGTCACATTATCTGCTTTTAAATGTAAAATTGTAACTATCGGTATCAAGCATAATAGAAGGCACATACTGATAAAGGTGATTCACAGGATTTTTCATCTCCCTAAGCGACTGGATCGAATGAGCGGATTCAGTTTTCCGACTCTTGTAATCCTGAATTTAGAAAAACATCACGCGAGATAATCAGGGTCACGTGATAAAATGGCGGCGGATTTCGTTTTTGGAAGATCAGCGGCGATGATTTTTTTTTCTTTTGCCGTTTATGGAAATTAAAGAAGCTGGACGGAGAAAATAAATGGTCAGGGAAGTAGGCAAATATGTATTCTATCCAAGCGAGTGCAAAACGGTAGGTATTATGGATTTTTGTGAGCCCAAATCCACCCGCTGTTACCTAGGTCGGGAGGCCGAAAATTTTGCGATAGGAAATTTCGCTTCAACGGCTGAACCCTGCATTGTCAAAATCACAAAATTAAATGTCTGCAGGGTTCAGCTTGTTGAACTATAGTAAACCCTGAAGTAGGTATATTTAACCTCGATCAACAGGTGAGCCCAACTGTCAGACTGTATGAGCCTGACCTAGCTAAATAATATATAGCCCTCAAGAGTATGAGGGCTATAAGTCGGCCCCAGTCACCTCCAGCGAGGGTTTTAGATAATTTTATTACGAATCACCCACCTCTGAAACTGCCGTACATCTAATCTCTATCCCCTCCTACGCACTATTTTAAAATCTTGAGCAGTATTGTGAAATAGTGACGCATATATCGCCGTCTGAATTTTCCAGTCGTAAACTTCAACTCTCTGCGCCGCCATGTTGGTGACGTCACTGTATATGGTTAACATGGCGCGTTTAAAGTGGAATTTGACTGGAAAATTCAGACGGCGATATATTCGTTACTATTTCACAATACTAGTGCTCAAGATTTTAAAATAGTGCGCAGGAGGGGATAGAGATTAGATGTACGGCAGTTTCAGAGGTGGGTGATTCGTAATAAAATTATCTAAAACCCTCGCTGGAGGTGACTGGGGCCGACCTATAGCCCTCATACTCTTGAGGGCTATATATTATTTAGCTAAGCCTGACCGGGTACAGACAAACCCCAACTGGGGATTTTCCCCACCAGGCATTTTTCCACCCCACTGCGTGGACATTTCCCCCTTTGGAGGCTCAAATCCGTTTCGCAGATTTTAGCATGTGTGTTGGTTGTTGTTGTCGACCAAGATAATCTAGCGAACCATATCAGTTCGGGAAATTGCAGAATTCGGGAACGTTGTCGAATTCGGGAACAGTAGGCTTTGATTGTTTACGAATTTGTGAACTCTGGGTCACTTTTTCCACTAAAAACGTAATCGGCACTTCTTCTCAATGAACGGCATTATAATTTTTACATCAATAGATGACAACTTTCATTCTCTTGAATTCCATCCTGTGATTTTAAAATTCTAGCCGTCGCTTTTGCAGAAAGTGAAAAAATGTGTTTTTGTCCTATTTCCTCCATAATAAACAGGTTTACGAATTCAGGAACTTGGCCACTTTTCATCTAAAAACGTAACTGACACTTCTTTTCAATGAACGGCGTTATAATTTTTCTATCAATGAGTAACAACATTTGTTCTCTTGATATTCCATGCTGTGATTTCACAATTCTAGCTGTCTTTTTTGCTGTAAGTGAGAAAATGTTTCTTCAGTCCTATATTCTCCATGTTATAATTGAGTTCCCAAATTCGGGAACGTTGCTGAATTCGGGAACTTTGCTGAATGTTTGATGTTCCTGAATTCGGAAACTGTTCCCGAATTCGACAACGTTCCCGAATTCTGCAATTTCACGAACTGATATAGGCCTAGGCCTATTCCGATCTGATCAAGAGCCATTCGTAATTTTTTAGATTTGCGGAACTTGCATGGCATTTATCACGACCATTTTACCTTCGTATGAGTTCATCACTTGAATGAAATCATTTTTTATAAATAAGGGAACGATTTTGTATCAATAAAACCCGAATATCCCCTAAAATACTCACGAACACTGATTTTGTTGTTGCTGATTTTCGCGTCCTTCGCAGCGCCAAGCCTTCTCCTTTTGACACGACTCTTAGTTTCGTATTCATGTCTCCGGAAGCATCTGAAGCCGCATTGACGTACATATCCTGAAATTGCCGGTGTTGAGTCAGTGACTGTTTTGTGAACGTTAATTATTTTTAGGACAACAGACTAAATTCAGACAGGAATATTTATATTTCATTTTGAGCATATCCGATTCTGCATGATCTTCGAAGTCCCTTTTTAAAAAAAAGGCATTGGCTTCTGACAGCCCTGTCTGGCCCCTGGCCGGTCCTACTAATTACTGTCCGCCACCAGCCGTTACAGTGCTTCGCCGTCCGCTGTTATTCTGTTACCGTTCTCCGCCGTCCGCAGTTATTCTGTTACCCATCCGCAGCTGCCCCGGTTATTTCTGTTACCGTTCGCGGTGCTGTCAGACTAGGGTGCCTGGATATTTACCGCCCGCGAGCATGCACTGATCACTGGGATCCGGACAAAATCCGCAAGGGCAATTTCCCCAGCTGACAAAAGCAACATATAACATTTCAAAATATTTTAAATTCAAATTATCTACTTTGAATTCATGTTTTATGAACATTTAGTCCTAGGTATTATCGGTATAGTCAATCTGAATAAAACAGACCCAGAAGCGAGCAAGCACTGATCCACACTGGGATCCGGACAAAATCCTCAAGGGCAATTTCCACAGCTGACAAAAGCAATATCTATCTAATCAAAATAGTTAAATTCAAATTATCTACTTTGAATTCATGTTTTATGAACATTTAGTCCTAGGTATAGTCAATCTGAATGAAACAGATCCAGAAACCGCGACATCAAAGGAGTACCGGGTGTACAGGACGCTACCGAGCGGGTTTTAGTCACACCCCCTGATTAAACAATTGTTTAGCTGTCTCATTTGTCAATTCAATTATTATGAGCTAAGATTGTCTTTTCCAGTGTACGTATATATTGAATTTAAACACAGGTATGAATATCTTACACTCTGAATGAGTATATTGGTAAAAAATAGTATGCAAAATAAACTCAGTGAAAATTTAATAATTACCGGTATAATGACTTATTTCGTTTCAACTCAAAAATACTATTAACTATGGTTTGGATCCCATATGTCTTCCTATGGTTCGGATGATTTGTAGCCACTAAGAGCAGGGACGGCGGAAGCAATTGGTGATTTGGGGGGGGGGGAGGGGGCACTATCACAGCACAAATAGGCGAGGGTCCAGGGGCCGGGACCGGCCGCCCAGGCCCCGGAAGCTCCAGGGGTATTAGATGGCCGCAGACAAATGTTAAATATATATTATTTCAATCAAAAGATTCATCAAGCTTTAATCATGTCAACAACACAGATGTTTTGTACTTGTCATGCTTGTTGGGGAGCTGAACACAGTTTCCTCTGTGATACAGTTCTGTATACCGATACTGCTATCTCCATACCAGGCCTTGTGGGCAGATTACGGCTGTACAGTTATTACTGGAACTGTCCGTTTAAAGTATCAACAAATGAACAGAGGGTGTTTTGGGGCAATACGCTACCTTCGTGGAATCTCCGTTTAATCAGATTAAAGCTCAGTTTAATGAAGTAAGGCATTCCAAACAGAGAAGCCTGCTGCGCCGAGTTGGAACTCCTAGGAACTCCATAGTAGAGAAGAAGCTGAAGGACAAACTCTTTGAAGTCCGAGAGGAAACAACATGAGGGCGTATCTTAAATAAAAAAATATCGGATAGCCTGCCATCTGACTTCAAAGCAACCAGATGGAGACAATGACAGCATGTTTGGAGAGATCATAAGCTCACTAATATTTCCTGTTGAAGTGACTGATATTCGTTGTAGTGTACAAGCTATCCGTCATGGATTGGATTTGATAAGACGAACCATGACTTAATTGGGATTATGGAATGAGCAAGGGTGCCCCTCATGCTTATTGAAAAGTAAAATCTGCATTCAATACAGATATAGGTTTTTCGCTTTATCGTTTTTTATTAAATGTTTCTGCCTTTTTTCTTGTTTCTTTTTGTTTGTTTGTTTGTTGTTGTTTTGTTTTTTGTCTTTTTTTTTGCTGAAAATATTGGGGGCCCCTGTTCCGCCGTGCCTGAAGAGTATAGTTGTTAATTAAATGGACAAAAGAAGACCAGTACAATGTTGGTTTATCGATTCTGTTGAACGAATGCTTCAAGTGGTATAATTGTTCACGTGTTAATTACAAGTGGTAATGTAGATAATAAAACTATTATTTTATTGTAAAATTCCCTTTTTCTTGCCTATTAACACAACAGTGCGCGAAGTGCTCCCGGCGGCACACAGACGTCACAGAGACCAGTCTGTCACAGAGGCCAATCCGGCAGTGAGATCAATTATGTTCACGACAGGTGTAGTGATTATACTGGCTACCGCAAGCCCAAGCTACTGTCTGGGACGAATATACTCGTCCCAGCTACTGTATACTGTTTTTATTAGCTTTTAACGGATTTTTTTTTCAATGGATATTTCACATGTTGTTTTAATTAGCCCTATTGTTAGTTGTGGTAGAAGTAGTTGCGAGACGGTACCTATCAAATGTCCAAAAAAATGATACAGCCTAACCTGAAATGCCTTCGCTAGTATTATATGGATACAATCTGCAGCGTATAGCACAAATGATAACGAACTATTGACTACATGGCAGAAATAAAATTTTCAATGACTTAAAAAACAAAAATATTGAAGTGTACTTTTATTGGTTCTATACATTGACATTATTAATACTCTATGATTCAACGAGTTGTTGTGGGATACTGCTGCCGGATATTGGATTCTTCAGCCTTGTGTACAATAGTTGAACATCAGCGGATCAGTGGAAACTGGTTGTAATAAAAATACATTACGTCATATTGCTGAATTAATATGGCCACTTGCTTATCTTCACCGAGGTAGAATTCCTTGAGAGAGACAGAGAGAATTTGGCTTAATGTCACACTCAAATTTGTTTCACTCATATAGTGACAGTCAGTTTGGTTGGTGGAGGAAGCCGGAGTACCCGGAGAGACCCACCGCCCTTCGGCAAGTAACTGACAAACTTTCACACATGGACCAGCTGGGCTCGAACCCGTGCCGGTTCAGCGGTGTGAGGCTAGCGGTCACCAGCGAAGCGCCTTAGACCACTCGGCCACCGAGGGTCAGAATTCCTTGACAAAGTGAGCACACGTCATCATCCTACAGCTCTTAATAACATGGTTAGGACAATGATATTCCATTACAGATGTTCCCCATCTTCAGATTTCAAGTTAAATACTACACTAACGTTCCGTGTAGTGTTTGACTTGGACATGCGAAGATGGATGCTCCCACGGACGAGTATTACCAGGGGCTCAGAAGAACGGAAAGCATGGACACTTTGTAATTTCGTAATGCTGGAATTGATGACGTATGGTATTTCGATCTCCAGTTTTAAATCACTCTTTGAAGAATTAATTATCCGTTCCATATTATTTTCATCACATAATGGGGATCCAGATTATAACATCTCGTCTCAGTTCCTCAGGAAGAAACTCGCTCTTATTCCGTCGTATGAGTTTCTTGTTCTTTGATAAAATAGCAATCCTCCTATTTATATTTTCACTGGCAACTTTAAAAAAACACAAAAAACAGTATGATATTTTAGTGGGACAGCACTATAAAATGGCAGCATTAGATCTGCTCTGTTACAAGTAGGTACCCCCGTCCGTACACAGACGTTTTTTTTAATAAAACCAAACATATTGTCACAAGTTGATAATGGAACACGAATACTTTAAGGATAATCACATGACGACGTTTCTCTGCATCGATGGCATTTCCAACATGATTGTGACCATATTGTTCGCTAAAGTCTGATTATTGAAATCGTAAAACTTTTCTAGAGAACCTCGCCGCGTCTTACACGATGAGAGATGGAACCGTTAAACAAGATAATTGTTCGCTGTATTCTCGCTATCTCATGCGGGTCAAAATTTATAACTACTGGCAAATTGATCCGGTAGCACGCAAATGTGAAGCTGTCAATTTATCGCGTCCTTGGGGAACGTGTTCCTCAGCAATCTTCACCCATATAAGCCTAATTAACCAAAAAATGCCTTAACGATCGCCTCCCCCCCCCCCCTTTAATTACCGGTCCCGTACTTTCAGGACGATGCATGGTACGTAGTTTGTGAAAGAACGAAAGCCTTCCCGGTAACACACAGCACTCTCATTACCGGCTCTTTTAAGGAGAATCTGATTATTCGACCTGTGAAATAAAAGGTAATGAAATATACTTTATTGTTCCATGTGTGGTATTTTTATTCACCTCATACCGGTATGTAATCAAGGTCGTACTCATTGAAATTATTCTCGCAGCTATTGTACCGTGCTCATGGTCGCATTTGTGGGTTTATAGGCTCAGTTCTTGGTATAAAATGTACCTGCACGATAGTAGTATATAGCAAGCATAAACCCTCCCATTGACCTTTGACCTCAGAAATTTGCATATCACGTGACAGAGGTCAAAGGCCAATGAGTGCACTTGAGTTGACCTGTATCCTTTCATCTCGTCTTTGACCTTGGATCATGTTTAGACATGTTAGGGTTTTTCCCATCACGTGCGGTATGACGTCACTTCCGGTCTGGGTGAATGGGTCGTGACCTGTGAACATGATAGGACATGTACTGACCTGTCTGTGGGGTTTTTCCCTACAATATCGTTCACCATCGTGTTTTTTCGGTGAGGTGCGAAGGGTATGTCCGTGTCTTTTCGGTGAGATGGGAACATGATAGGCCATGTACTGTCTGTGGGGTTTTTCCCGCCAGAATTTCGCTGTCGTCTGCTTGGGGTTGTCACGTGCCGAACACCTGGCTCCCCCGAATTGCAACATTGTTGCACAAGGATTGACCTATATCCGGGTCCTTTAGCAATACCATTGATGGGATGCGTGTACTGACTTGTATTTGGGGAATCACGGGGAGATCAGGTGATAGTTCAAGGTCATATTGAATGATAGGAATGCGTGTACTGACCTGTTCATCCGTGGTTTACATCCGGGGACTTATATCCGGGTCCATTAGCTGTGTGTTCCGAGTTTACACGGGAACAGTCGGGTAGTTACGGAGGAAGACACGGAGGTGACCGAAGATGTCACGGAGGTGCCCAAAGAGACACGGAGGTTACCGAAGATGAAACGGAGGTCACCGAAGAGACACGGAGGTCACCGAAGAGACACGGAGGTGGCCGAAGATGTCACGGAGGTTACCGAGGAGACACGGAGATGCCCGAAGAGTCACGGACGTTACCGAAAAGACACGGAGGTGACCGAAGAGACACGGAGTTTGCCGAAAAGACACGAATGTCACGGAAAAACGTATTGCTTCATTCATTGCCCTGCCGATCGCAGCTACCTGACCAGCCTGAGCCAGCCTACCTGAGGAGTGACCAGCCTACCAGTGGAACCTGCAGCCAGACCGATAGCATGAGACGTGGAGAAGATTTTCCAGAGGATCCAGGAGCGCCTCCGGCTGAAGTCTTACCCGAAGACGAGCGTGTGAGTGCGTTGTACCGCCGTCACTGGACCACGATACGCCGTTGTTTCCACCGTCACCGTCGTCTATTGGATTTGTATAATTTTCGGTTGGAGGACCTCACGCATCTTCCTACTTACGCCGAGAATTTTTTTACAGATCTGACCAGCCTGCCTGACCAGCCTACTCAAGACCTGCCTGAACAGCCATGGACTCCTCTGACCGAGCTAAGCTGATGCAGCACCGTTTCCAGATCATTAGTGAGATGATGAATGTGGCCGAACTATGTGATCTGCTTCTGGTGAGAAACGTAATCACTACATACATGGAAGAAGACATCATGGCACAGAATACCAATACAGCACGAACAGAGCCCTCATGGACACTCTACCACGCCGAGGTCCTTTAGCATTTCAGTCCTTCTTGGAGGCGCTGATAGAGACGGGGAATGCGGGAATAGCCTCTCTACTTCAACCCGAGGAACACACCTTAGTCATAGACATCCTCGAAGAGAGTACAGGTAGCAAACGTGCCCAAGAAGACCCGGAAGAGTCCTATCCACCAGCCAAACGTCCCCAACTAACACCTTTAATAATGCCTCAGCAAGCGGAGGAAGAGATGCTACTCCCTATGTCTGTGGAGCAGATGAATGACATCAACCAGCAGGCCTACCAGGCGGCCCAGATCACCAGTTGGGAGCTCACGCCCTATTTAACTGTAACCGTGAAAGAGGAGCAAGTGCACTTTAATGCACCAGGTTGGGACGATAAACCACCTAAGCATATTGCCTTAACGTTTGAGCAATGGGAAAGAGTACAGAGATACACACAAAGTCAAGTCGTCGAGGCGGTCATTGAGAACCACATCGAACATAAATTTTGTTGTGGAGACTATGTCTTCCTCACCTGTTCTATGTTCAACAACATGCTGCTGGTACATATTCGTAAATGGAAGTTGAAGAAAGATGCTACGCGTATTCCCTTACCCGAGGGAGTCACCCTGCAAATACCTGCGTGGCGGAAGCTTCAGCACTTCGCACCCGAAATTTCTGGAGCTCTGCATGACCAGCTGTCTGAGTATATCTACAAAAAGTACATTGAAACCTTCCTGAATCATCTTAAACCGCGCATTGAAGGTGAGCGTATCCAACAATGTGCAGGCTGTGTCGGATCGTTAGACATGCATACGTGTGTGGATGGCCCTCATCCTTTGGCGGCACCGTCAGACGCGCTGATGACTGAGGCGTTACACGACATCAACGATACGGAAATCGCCGAGGCATTGGAAGCGGCCTGTCCACCGAGAATTCCCCGTCAGCAGATTGCGGCCTTCCTATTCGTGCACGCGTGGCAAAAAGACACGGAAGAGTTCAAATAAGTCTTGTTGGCTAAATATTGAACATTCAGACATGAAAGACATGATTTCAAACAAGTCTTGTTAACTAAATATTGAACATTCAGACATTACCGTATTCCTACATTCTATGTTCATGCTATGTTCATTCTATGTTCATTCTACCATCATGGTGACACCGTATAATGCTTTTAGAAAATTTAACACAAAGAACCGGTGAAACTCTTATGCTCATTCTACTGTTAATAAATATTAGAAATTCAAATCATGTGTGTCAGTGTTCACTCTATGCAAGGGGAAGGTGAAATGAATGTGTGTAGCAGACGACCGACAGCCCGCTTTTTTATTCTCTACCGTAAAAGGCTGAGGGCGCGCGGACGTCAGCGAAATCTGTCTAAGACATCATGGCCAGAAAGAAAAGACAAAATGATCTGTGCTTTCTGCAAGATTTGGAAGCGGGCTAAATTTTTAATAAACACCAGTTGAGATCTAAAACAATTTTAAATTTATACCTTGGCATGTTATCGTGTAACCCTGAAAATTTCATAGAGCTAACGGCTGCATAAAACTATATATTTTTTTCATTTTCCACGTTTCAAAAGCCCAATTTCACCTGCACGACTGTGTTAAAAGTACGGTAAACTTGAAATAAATGGACTTTCGGCTCACTTACTTTATGCAACCTTACCACGTTAGTGTGCCATTCATAGACGAGAGGAGATTGTAGGACCTCATGTTAATTTCAATGTGCCAGATTAAAAAGTCCCCTTTCGAAGGACTTGTTGGCCCTGAAAAGGGCCGTTGGATGTTTTTTACCCTGTTGTCTCAGGAAGGGGGAATTCTCCCCCCGGGCTGTTGTTGGTCCTGCTGTTCCACCTCGCTGACGTCCACGAACTCAGGCTGGCGCTGTTGTTGTTGTCGTTGGAGCACTGGCTGAGGTTGTTGGTCTTCCAACACGTCCTCCAAAGCGGACAACCAGTCTTCCCCCTCTAAATCGTTGGGCGCCCTGATCACTAAATGGTGGAGATCACGCCACGCCAGTCGGGATATATTTATATTTCGCCTAGCCCATTTCTTGATTTCTTCTAGCCAAAATTGTTTAACGGCTCTCGCCAGCTGTCGTCGATCTTCCCACACACCACTTCTTGCCATGTACTCATCGTGCACCGTCCTCTCTCTCCTTATCCTTCTTCTCGTCCCGCCCGTGGACATCTTGGCTACTAGATTTGTTTTTCCCGTGTTGTCTGTCCAAGTGTTGTCCAAAAGAAATTGTGATTGAATGTACTTCTCTACGCTGGGCTGGGAGTTTATAAGCTCAAATCGGGTGGATATCGATTGGCTGTCCAAAAGGCGCGAAGCTCGTCGATTGGCGCCTCGTTCGGACAAATCTATGGGTTGAAATAGCGAGCTCTCATTGGTCCAAAAAGGCGCGCTACCAAAACACCACAATCCCACCAAGCTCGCTACTGTGAAATCGTGGGTTAAAAAATCACTACCCTGGGATGATGTCAATGGGTGCAAAGTGTCTCGGTATTCTGCCTGCCTACAATCTTCTCAAGCTATGAGTCCCAGGTTAAATGAATTCGTATACCAATGCTGACGGACAATAGTGAACGCTACAATCTCTCCAAGCTCTCAATGACAATTTCCTAGGTTAAAAATTGGGGGCTCTCATTGGCCCAAAAAACGCGCACTGACAAAACGCTACAATCCCACCAAGCTTTCAATAGCGATTTCCTAGGTTAAATTGAAGTCCCATACAATAACCCAGGATGATGTCGATTGGTTGTCTAAAACGCACTGATTGGCTCTTGTTTGGGACTTAGTCATTGGATGAATGATCGTCTTACCATGGGTCCAAAGTGTCTCGGTATTCTTCCCGGGTTAATCTACAATCCTGTTTTTAGGCTGAAGCTCGCTACTGTGAATTTCTAGGTTAAACGAATTGCTATACAAATAACATTACACAAACTGCCAGAATCCCACCAAGCTCGGCACTATGAAATCGTGGGTTAAAAATCACCACCCTTAACCCAGGATGATGCCGATTGGTCCAAAGTGTCTCGGCACTCTTCCTGGGTTAATTTACAATCCTCATTTTGTGCTTAAAGGTGAAATGCAAAGGTTTTCATATTTCCCTATTTATATTCTTCGCGGGCCAGTTAATGATGGAAATATCAGCCCAAATACTCTGTTTGGTTTTATTTGAAGTATTTTGTCTCCTGGTAGCTTTTGAAAAGTGCTTCAAAATTGGCATCTCAAGCCCGGCCGATTTCAGAAATGAAATCCGCATCGCTTATCTGCCCTTGTTTGACGTTCGTTTGTGACGTCACATCAGACCATCTGGCCGGGCGTCAATACTTGCAACGTTCAGTCTCCGGGCGGCTGGTCTGACGTGACGTCACAATCAAGGAAAGATAAGCGATGACGTTTTGCAAATCTGAATTCAGCTGTGCTAGGGGTACCAATTTTTTAAAAGATTCTAGCAAACAAGATAATTCAAATTAAACCAAGTAAAGTAGATAGACTGGTATTTCTATCATTATTCAACCTATATAAAATGTGAAAAGGAGAATCTAAAAACCTTTGCATTTCACCTTTAAGCTTTGACTAGTGAAATCTCATGTTAAATGAAATCCTATACAAATAACATTACACTACCGAACAATGACGGACTTTCACGAAGGGGGCCGATTCACAGGGCGTAGTAGAAAAAAAAGTGCATTTCTAACCTTATTGACCTTATGGCGCAAGCGAATATAACAAGTGCCCATGACTCACACGGTGTATAAAACCCTACCCAACAGGTACACTATAAAGCTACCTCTCTAATCGTTCGCTTTTCATTCCCCACCATGGCAGCGAGCGGAACAGAGCTTGCGTTATTCCAAGTGACGTCCGACGTCTACCTCATCGTCAATGACGATCACCTGGAGCTGGTCCAATAGGCACCGCAGAAGGTGAAGATTTTGTTATCGCTATCAGGCTGGACTCTATTGACACGATTGTTACAGGGAAAAGAGCCCGAAAGGGATTTCATGCACGTGGAAGTCGGTGTGCACATACTCACTGCTGGAGAGGATTCCCTTTTTCCCCGGTTGGAACAGTGTGGAGGTACCCATATCACACTCTGTCCACCCTTATGGATGGCACTGAAAGATGTACTCCCCGAGGTGGATGACTTACTACACCCCGAGGTGAAAGAAGGGACTGTACACCTGACTGCACCCTATTGTTGTACCCCAAACGAGTGGACATCATCGATAGCGGACTTAGGTGTTGGTGTACGCCTGAACCCAAAGCGCACGTCTCTTTGTCACCGGAAGGATGGACTACCTTGAAACGGGTGTTGTTGAGTGACCTGGACGGTGATAGCATTCACCTGTGTGACGACGTCTACATTTTCTGCGGTCCCTTTTTCGCTCGACTCCTGAACGACGGTGGTTTTACCCTGGACCCCGATCTATGGACGGCTTTGGAACAAGTAGCCCCCATTGTCGATGAGGTACTATATCTATAGGAGCCACACAGTCTAGAGCGTCAGTCGCATCATGAAGCGAACCCGTAGGGACACCCGAAAGGATAAGGGTACAACACATGTGGATACGGTGTTAACGGAATTGTATTACAGTCCAGACAGTCCAGCCGCTTATAGCGCTGTGGGAGCGCTCGCTCGAGCTGCGCAGTCCCAAGGCATCAGTCGAGCTGAAGTTCGCGAATGGTTAAAAACCCAAGACACTTATAGCTTACATCGAGCAGCCCGACGGCATTTTCGCCGTAACCGAGTCATCGTAGGAGGTATAGACGCACAATGGCAGGCAGATTTGGTCGATATGAGTCGATTTGCTACCCACAATGATGGACATCGGTACATGTTGACCTGTAGCGATATTTTATCCAAGGTCGCCTGGGTGGTACCCATCCGGACCAAAACAGGGAAGAATCTTGTACAGGCGTTCCGGCAGATTTTCAAGACAGGTCGCAAACCTCTCTATTTGCAAACAGATGAAGGCACAGAATTTCTCAATCGACACTTTCAAGCCTTTCTCAAGAAACAGAAGGTGTTTTTCTTCCATACGTACAACGAAATCAAAGCCTCTGTGATAGAACGGTTCAATCGGACCTTGAAAGGTCGGATGTGCAAGTATTTTACAGCCAAAAACACCCGACGGTACATCGATGTGCTACCTCAACTGGTTCGAGGGTACAATCGAGCCTATCATCGCAGTATCCAATGGGCGCCCATCGATGTGACGAAACGCAACGAACATCAAGTGCGCCGTACGCTCTACTCACCGCCTGAAGAAGGGTCTTCACCCCGTTACAAACGCGGAGATGTGGTACGGATCAGTAAAGTCAAAGGACAATTTGAAAAAAGTTACTTGCCCAACTGGAGTGATGAGCATTTTGTCATCGCTCGCCATAGTCCCCGAAACCCACACGTCTATCAACTGGAAGATCTACAAGGAGAAACACTGCAAGGCACGTTTTACGAGACAGAATTACAACCGGTCGTAAAAACACAGAAAGACTACTACACGGTGGAGGAGATTTTGAAAACGGAACGTCGACGTGGCATCCCCTATCATTTCGTCAAATGGCAAGGTTGGCCCAGTTCGTTTAATTCCTGGGTCTCTGCCCGTGACATGAAACGGATATAAATTCTACCTCACATCTCCTACAACCTTCAGTCTTGGGTTGTACCATGGATGTACCACAACTTCCTTTACTGCTGCGTACTCCAAAAGGACAAGTCTGTACTGTCGTGTGTATACTAACACTTCTAGGTGTGTTGTTTGGAGGTGTCTTCTACGACTTGGCGTACCTGATAGCCTGCCTACCTACCTACCCTCAACGTCAATACGCTAACAACAACACCATCATCTTCGAAGCACCAAACATCACGAGAACTGATCCGTTCAGCAGGGAGATCATCGCATCCACGAAGAGTACACCCATCACGAGGGGTGCTCCGGGTAGCAGGGAGATCATTCGACACCCAACGAAGGAACCCTCAATCTTCAGCAGGGAGATCATCGCAACCACGAAGAGTACACCTATCACGAGGGGTGCTCCGGGTAGCAGGGAGATCATTCGACATCCAACGAAGAAACCTCAATCTTCAGCAGGGTCCCCCCGATCATCGCAACCACTACTCTAGGCCCGAACAGTACACCTCTCACGAGGAGCAGGGAGACCTATCCTGTAGATGGTCTTGTACCACGATTACCACGGCAACGGCATCCTCTAGACTACGATCCACGGTGGGATCCGCAACAACGATGGTGGGCCTCTGAACGCTTAGCCCAAAACACCAAATAACTGGATGGATCCACGGTGGCAGCATCCTTTCACGTGTCTCATCGCTGGACCGACCGGGTCGGGAAAAACACACTTCGTTCAACGTCTCATCGAGGAGCCAGCCCTCATTTCTCCTCCCGTGGCTCGCATCCTTTGGTGTTATGGAGCTTGGCAGCCTGCGTACGAGGAACTGGCACGAAGGCCTGGACTTACCTTGGTGGAAGGATTACCCCCAGAGGATACCCCAGAAGACACGTTGGTGGTCGTGGATGATCTGATGGCCGAAACGGATAGTCGACTCACCCGGCTTTTTACCAAAGGAAGTCATCATCGTCGGTTGAGTATCATCTACATCGTCCAAAATCTCTTCAATAAGAACAAAAGCACAGGAACATCAGTTTGAATGTTCAGTATGTGGTGTTGTTCAAAAACCCCAGCGACGCGTCACAAATTATGCACCTGGCGAAACAGATGTACCCTAAAAACACGGCCTTTGTTCGAGAAGCCTTTGAAGATGCCACCCAGGAGGCCCACGGCTACCTACTCATCGACTTGAAACAAGGGACACCTTCGGCACTTCGATTGCGGAACCACATTTTCCCCGGAGAGTTCCAAACGGTGTACACACCCAAATAAAAGAACAAGAGCGGACTTCAAACCATTCACTTTCTCATCATGTCTGCGCGGATACGGAAGCTCGCGCCGGCGCTCCGCATGTTACGCAGCGCGCCACCGGAGGTGGTCCGGGCCCTGGTGCGCGGGATTGGTACGGTGCTTGTGTGAAGTCGCTCATAATGTGTTAAAAGGGAATGTTCCTCTCAGTCCTCTGCAGAAAGGGAAATTACAACGGCACAAGACGGGTCTCCGAACGCTGGTGAAGAAGACGGGAAGTTTAAAGAAAAAGAAACAGGTGTTACAGCGAGGTGGATTTCTCGAGGCACTCCTCGCGCCATTAGCAGCCTCCGTACTGGGACCGTTAGTAGGATCCATCTTGGGACGCTAACATGGAACATACGAAAAAAATGATGCTGGTCGAACCTCGACTGTTACAAAGTTTGCAATCACCCTACCCTGTTCCTGCCATGGTACAACAACTGCAGTCCCTCGATGAAGAGATGAATAGTATACTTCAACGCCGACTGCCCGATCACGAGAAAATTCAACTTTACCATCAGACGCTGAACCGGTACAAGACGTTTATGGATCAATATATGGGTGGTTCAACACCCACACTACCCACACTACCCACACCACCCACACCACCCACACCAACACCAACCTCCTCTGCCTCACCTCAGCTCGAAGAGGAAGTGTTGGCCAGTGTTCCTAAGGCATTCAAGACCAAGGCTCGTTTATTGTTGGACCGGGTGAAACAGAATCCTGATATGGGTTGGCCCGACCAGGGGAAGCTGCTTATTCGAAACCAAGCGGTCCCGGGGTCTCATATCACCGATCTGATCAACGATACGGTACGTTCTCGCAAACACTCTAATCCACCGGGTTGGGAAGCCTTTGCTAGAGCGTTGAAAGACACACACGTCCCTCGAGAATTGGTAGGAAATCGTGAACGCTGGAACTGGATGCAAGCACCCTCTCGACTTCCCCATACCTGGGAATGGCAACCGCAGACCCCTCCCAGAACACCCTCACGGCGGGGACGTTCTTTTCACCCCTATGCGACCTCTATGCCGGCCACACCGCGCCGATCACGACGGCAGGGGACCCCCAAGACCTGGGACCCCTACTAATCCCTATTAGGGGACCCTACTAGGGGACCCTATTAAAGCCAGGAGCAGAAGCAGAAAAGCTCAGTCGTCATGTTTTACCTCACGTTGCCCAGTAACATCTCGCTTGATGTGTTTCCTGACAACACCTTGGCCAAGTACGTGACCCATTTACCGCAACCGTTGCATTTACCTGGACGATGGGAATGCGGTCTCGTGGAGATGCAATACACTAACTCGTGGTACAACGTGCGAGACAAGGACGTGTGGTACGAGGTGACCTACGAAGGCAAAGTAACCCGGCTGACCCTACCCGAAGGCCAATACGATAACCCCAAAGAGTTCATGGATGGCTTGAGAACACTGATGCATTATAAGTCTCTACGGGTGGTCACGAATAATTCAAGACCCATGAAATCCTATCCCTTCAAGAATCATGTGGAGTTCGATTACAACACACACAACACAACGACGTCTACTCGGACGTGCTCGACAACCACGTTGTGGTAGATGTCAACACACCTCTGTTACGGGTGGTACCCATTAGAAAGAAGTATGGAGATCAAGTCACCCAGAGTTTCAACCACCTACCCGTACGACACACCGATATCAACACGATCACGGTGGATATAAGAGATGACACGGGACGCCCGGTGGCATTCGAACGAGGGAAAGTGGTGCTGACACTTCATTTCCGACAAGCACGTTCTCCCCACTTCGTATAATGTACGTGCCTTACCAGTGCCATACGGCCAGCTATGCCGACTATTACAAGAAACAAACGGGAGGTGGAGATCCGGTCTTTAGCGGTGCACGCATGCAACGAGGTCACGGGCTGGGAAACATACTGGGAAGCATCGTGAAAACGTTCTTACCTCTGGTGACACGTGGCGTAAAAGCGGTGGGCAAACAAGCGGTACGCAGTGGACTGCAAGTGGCCGGTGATGTCTTGAGTGGGACGGCACCCCGACAAGCCTTGAAACGACGGGCCAAAGAAGCAGGCAGCGTCTTGGTGGCCAAAGCCCTTAAAAGACAACCCCCATCACAGGGTAGAGTCATTCGACAGCCAACACACGGACGACGCACACCCCAGAAGAAGAAGAAGAGGAGAGACATCTTCGCATAATGGCATTCATTCACTCCGAGTCGTGTCCGTCTACCAACAGTGAACTGGATTTGTGGACTATTCCCTCCACACAGACCAGTGTCGCCGAAGGTCGTTGGGTAGAACATCGGCCCCTGGCTAGCCTGACGGGAACGGGACCGCTGGAATTTACCATTGAAAACAAAGATACGGCCTACCTGGATTTAGCCCACACCTACTTTTACGTGAAAGCCAAAGTGGTGAACGGAGACGGGACGGACATCGCGGCCGAAGTGGTGGTAGCCCCGGTGAATCTCTGGCTGCACTCGCTGTTCCAACAGGTGGATATCAGTCTGAACGATAAACTCATCAGTACGTCCACCAATACGTACCCGTACCCAGCCTACATCGAGACGCTGTTGTCGTACGGAGAAGATGCCAAAAAAAACACTTGTCAGCCCCACTGTACTACAGAGATACACCCGGAGCAATGGATGCGACCACCATTGCCAATACCGGGTTCGGCCATCGCAGACAGTTTACAGCCGGTAGCCGGTCCGTGGATATGATGGGACGACTGCACGCCGATCTGTTCCTGCAAGACCGCTACATGATGAACGGCGTATCCATCAAGATCAAGTTGATCCGTTCCCCACCCACTTTCGCTTTGATGGCCGGTGGAGATCCCGCCCATTACAAGATCATCATAGAAGATGCAGCCCTGTTTGTCCGTACGGTGGATTTGCAACAGGGGGTGTTGGTGAGTCACATGGAAGCCTTATCGAAAAAACCAGCCCTGTACCCCGTCCGACGCGTACAGACCAAGGTGTTCTCTGTGCCAGCAGGTACGATGATGGCAAATCGTGAAAATGTATTTCTAGGGGATCTGCCTAAACGTCTTATCCTGGCGTGTGTCACCAATACCAGTTTCAATGGCCAGTGGACAGAGAATCCGTTCCACTTTCAACATTTCAACATCAACTTTGTGGCACTGCACGTGGCCGGTCATCAAATTCCAGCCCGGCCGTTACAACCGGAGTTTGGTAACCATCACTATGTGCGGAGCTACCTGAACCTGTTTACAGCCGCAGGACAAAACAATCAGGACGAAGGAAATACCATCACTCGACGAGACTTTGCCCGTGGGTACACTTTGTTCGCCTTCGACCTCACCCCTACCTTGGAACACGATCATCAACTGGCCTTGCTCAAGAAAGGAAACTTACGGTTGGAACTGCGTTTCTCGGTAGCTCTACCCCATACCATTAACGTGATTTGCTACGCCGAGTTTGATAACGTCATCGCCGTGGATCAGCAAAGAAACGTCCTGTGTGACTACGCCAGCTAGAGTCATGGATACAGAGCAGCTCATCGCCATACTCCAGCGGGATCCCCGGGTACCCTTTCGAGGTGTGTTTCCACGCAATGTCTTTCCCACCCCATCCACCCCTGCGGCCTACATTCTGAATACTGACCCTGGTACTCGACCGGGTGAACATTGGGTGGCTGTATACGTGGACGCCCGGGGTCAAGGAGAATACTTTGATTCCTACGGACTTGCACCCGTGCATCCCGATTTGACCCAGTTCATGGACGAATCTACTACAGTGTGGCGTTGGAATACTAAACGATTACAAGGACTCTTGAGTAGTGTATGCGGACAGTACTGTGTGTTTTATCTCACTCACCGGAGTAGAGGACATTCTATGCAAACGATTGTACATATGTTTGATGATTATTTTCAAGCCGAAGACCGTGATGTCTTAGTGTACGACTGGGTTGCCTCTCGTTTTAATGTGCATGCCCCATTTCTCTGGTTGTCTTAAATGCGTTCTTATTGTTCTGACGTTCATTGATGTTCAATAAAAAATTCATGAAAACACAAGTGACGTTTTGACTTTTTTTATATTCAGGCGAACACAAAGGGTTAAAATATGTACAAAGAATGTGAACAGTAGAGTTACAATTAGTTTCAGGCGAACAAGAATGGTTAAAATATGTACAAAGAATGTGAACAATACAGTTGTAATGGCGAACAAGAAGGGTTAAAATATGTACAAAGAATGTGAACAGTAGAGTTACAATTATATTCAGGCGAACAAGAATGGTTAAAATATGTACAAAGAATGTGAACAATACAGTTGTAAAAACTGTCAGGAGTAGGATTCGAACCTACGACCTGCATTGCGCAGACCAGCACTGTTAACCGGCGCCTTAGACCACTCGGCCATCCCGACTGTTACAGGTGTATGTTAATTTTTTACAGTACTAGTTTAACTCATACTATCAAAAAAGTTTCACAAGTCTAGGTAGGTGGTACTGACTCCATCGGGAAGGACTTTCCGTTTCGGATAGAAAAATGTGAAGGCATCTCGTTTCTGGGTGTAGGTTCGCATCTGGTGGTCGACGACCCGGAATCCTCTGTTAGTGCCACTCGCACTGGCTTGGCTTTGCAGCACGCCCAGGTAGAGGGCTTTGTCGATGGCAGGGTCACGTCGGTTGACGCCTTTACAACAAAACTTGTTGTTTCCATCACCTCCGTAACAATAGTACGTCTTGGACGACAGGGCGATCATGGCATCTCTACTCCACTCTAACTTGAAGAGACCCGGCGTCCGCTTGTCGTACTGGTAATGCTCGCGTCGGGGTAGCCACTGGTCCCGTTCCGCCTCATACTGCGCACGTAATTCAGGTTTGACGAGTGACTCTCAATCCGCATTAGAGACGGCCATGTAGGCGGAGTCCGTGTCCATCTCCATGAGTTGCCAGTCTGATGGATTGAAATATACCGCCATGAAATCGTATAAAAATTGCAGCATCCTCAGCTTGGCCACCTGGTATACCATACATCCAATTTGGAGCGGAAGGTTGTAACGAATGGTCTTCTTGGCTGAACTGACTTCATACGTATCATCATCGATGACGTCCACGGATCGAAACAGAGGCGAGTTGATCTTTTTGCGCGCTTGTTGGGTGGTGCAGATATTCACGTTGACATGCTTGTCTTGGTTGGTGACCGTTTTTCCATAGTAACCATTGCCCGTGAGTTTCCAGGATTCGCCGATAATGGCCTGACTAGGATCTTTATCGCCTTTACGACGGGCAGATGTGACGATGTCGGCATGCCCCGCAAAACAGACGTTCGGTACGTACTGAAGGACTTGGTACACTCGCGTCACTTCGAGGGCGTGGCTCATGTACCACTGTAGCAGAGGGGTACCCAGCAAGATTCCGATCAGCATCCGACGAGGACGAGGCAGGCATTCGTGTTGCTCAGCATAAGCGCCCATGGTGTCTCCAATGTCATCCCGACTCACCAGCGTGTTTTTAAAGATGGGTGGGCACTGGGCGAATAGTGGCTTGAGATTGTCTGGAACATGCAGATCGCATTCTACAAACCCGTAGAGGTCCCCGGAACGAACGGCGTCGAGAAGCTGTGGCCGGGTTAGGAGTCGTCAGCGACTGACAGGGTACTCTCGCGCTTTAAGGAAGCGCCGTAAGTATGGGAGGGTCTGGCACATGGTGTGAAATTCACACTCCCACATTTCGATGAGCTGGTACCCCATCTCTTTCACGTAATCCCCGTTCTCCACCACTTCTGCCCGTAGTTCTTCCGCCGATTTTCCACGTCGTTCGTTGAAGCGACCAGCGCTGGAATGGCATTGGTGGCCGTGCCAGTAACACCCGTAAAATTGGAATACGGTGTACGTTCAGGTCGGAAATGCTGGCCTTCCGCCAACCAGCGTGTATAATGCCCACTGGGCATAGGTTGGGCGAGAGACCACAGATACAGGGCATTGGCGTCAAATCCGATGATTTTGGCACAGGGTTTCCCACCTGGAAGGGTGATGACGTCCTTCTCGTGATAACGGTGGAAAATAAGGCTAGGTCCGCCGACGATATTCTGCTTTAAACAATCATACATATCCGCGTCTTTTTGTTGTATGAGTGAAAAGTACGTGGAGCAATCTTGAAAAAGATGACGAAGCGCGAGACCCGGTAAACTCACTCTTTGAATATGTCCACGTGCATTTGATCCCGAAAGAGTTGGGCCATTTTCTCGGCCGCTTCGAGGAATGGAACCACATCTAAGTTGTTATAATACACCAGGAAATCACGCAAGGTCTGCATATGTTGATCGTTCCATACTTGCTGTAGTTCCCGGTACGTGTCTTCCGGACATTCCACTTGCTTCAGATCTTCGAAGAAAGCGTCCCGGGGTGGTAACTGTGTTTCCTCCAAGCGGTCGAGCGTTGACATATAGGTGTAAGGGAACCTCCCTTTGGTTTGTGCACAGTCATAGGCCTTTACCCACTGATCGTAGCTGTAATTTGGAGCTAAGTAGTTGCGTACATCCAGGAAACGGAGTGAAGTGGTGGTGAGGGCCATGTGGTTGTTGATCTTTTTGATGACGGACTTGATGGTGTCGGACTGGGCCAAGTAAGGGTAGAGAAATTCCTTCACCATGTTCAAATCGTATCGCCCCGAATTGAAGCCGCGCACAGGTAACTGGCCTAGGTATTGTAGGAAGCGTAACTTCAGCTTCTCCGCATACGGCTTGGGTAAGGGTACAGCCTCCGGCTGAATGTCCTGCATCGCCGACTCCGACTGTTCATCGTCGCTGAAGGACACACCCGGTGTTGGAATACGACCGTCGAGTTGGTCCAGCACGTCCTCGAACTTGGAGACCAACAGTTCTGTACTGGCCGCACTCACTGCCTCTAAATACTCCATCATCCGAGTAATCTCATGGGAGTCCCCAGTGGACACGGAACAGACAGGTGCAGCGTCATAGCCGGGTACGTTGCTGGAAATACTGACACTCAGGGAAGTATGGCGCTGTGTCCACTGCGTTTTGGCTGAGAAAATGTCCATGGGTTCAAAAATGGCCTCGAAATCATAACACGCCCGGTAGGGAAAATAACGGTCCTGTATTGGTATGACAATCCCCTCATCAGCCAGGTCTTCGAAAATAGTAGGCGTGTTATGGTACACTCCACCAGGAAATTTGCGTTTCACAGCGTTGTCACAAATCTTCTCGTGCTGATGTAAGTTGAACGATTTGTCAAACACACGATGGCATTGAGAACAACTGTAGGATTGCGCGTACAGGCTCATATCGTGGATCAGCGAAAATCCGTTGTCGAAGACATTGACTTTCATCGTAGAGGCATACCGTTCTGTTGAGCGATGAACCAATTCAGCCACAAATGTATCCTCCTCCTCCTCCTTCGGTAGTAAACGGTACACAAAGATATTCACGTGGAACAGTGTTTCCACAACATCCAAATGCTTGAATGGGACTCCCCGGAACTGCCGCAGGTCAATATCTTGCGCCTCTAGATACTCTTCCCAATACAGTGGTGCATTTCTTTCACAAGCCCGAGGATTACACTGGTACAAATGAACGGCCAAACACCGAAACAGACATTTCCGGTCTTTGTAGGGTCCATGGTTGCCTCCCGCTAACGCATACAATCCGTTTCGATTGAGCAGCCAAGGCGGAAGAATAACAGGAGCGCCGATGGGGTGATTTCTCATTTTCGTGACGAAAAATGTGACGTTCGTCACCATTTCTACAGTCCATTTGGTGTTGGGACGTTGCAACCGGGCCCATTCCAATGGATCCAACGTAGTCAGTTGGTCGATGAGTGGCTCCAGAGAAATAGCATCCGTGACCGTGAACGGCTGGTCAAACACATAGGAATTATTACTGGTATAGAAATACCGCAGTTGGTCCGTCTCTTTGTGCCGTAAGATATACCCAAATGGCACATTCAATTTGAAGGCTGTCACCTGATCTGTAAAAATGTTCTCGGCGTAAGTAGGAAGATGCGTGAGGTCCTCCAACCGAAAATTATACAAATCCAATAGACGACGGACCAACTGCGGTATTTCTATCCCAGTAATAATTCCTATGTGGTTGACCAGCCGTTCACGGTCACGGATGCTATTTCTCTGGAGCCACTCATCGACCAACTGACTACGTTGGATCCATTGGAATGGGCCCGGTTGCAACGTCCCAACACCAAATGGACTGTAGAAATGGTGACGAACGTCACATTTTTCGTCACGAAAATGAGAAATCACCCCATCGGCGCTCCTGTTATTCTTCCGCCTTGGCTGCTCAATCGAAACGGACTGGAAACAACGGCGTATCGTGGTCCAGTGACGGCGGTACAACGCACTCACACGCTCGTCTTCGGGTAAGACTACAGCCGGAGGCGCTCCTGGATCCTCTGGAAAATCTTCTCCACGTCTCATGCTATCGGTCTGGCTTCAGGCTCCACTGGTAGGCTGGTCACTCCTCAGGTAGGCTGGCTCAGGCTGGTCAGATAGCTGCGATCGGCAGGGCAATGAATGAAGCAATTCCCTAAAAATTCCCTCTTTTATACGTTTTTCCATGACATTCGTGTCTTTTCGGCAAACTCCGTGTCTCTTCGGTCACCTCCGTGTCTTCTCGGTAACGTCCGTGACTCTTCGGGCATCTCCGTGTCTCTTTGGTAACCTCCGTGACATCTTCGGCCACCTCCGTGTCTCTTCGGTGACCTCCGTGACATGTTCGGTAACCTCCGTGTCTCTTCGGGCACCTCCGTGACATCTTCGGTCACCTCCGTGTCTTCCTCCGTAACTACCCGACTGTTCCCGTGTAAACTCGGAACACACAGCTAATGGACCCGGATATAAGTCCCCGGATGTAAACCACGGATGAACAGGTCAGTACACGCATTCCTATCATTCAATATGACCTTGAACTATCACCTGATCTCCCCGTGATTCCCCAAATACAAGTCAGTACACACATCCCATCAATGTTATTGCTAAAGGACCCGGATATAGGTCAATCGTTGTGCAACAATGTTGCAATTCGGGGGAGCCAGGTGTTCGGCACGTGACAACCCCAAGCAGACGACAGCGAACTTCTGGCGGGAACACCCCCACAGACAGTACATGGCCTATCATGTTCCCATCTCACCGAAAAGACACGGACATACCCTTCGCACCTCACCGAAAAAACACGAAGGTGAACGATATTGTAGGGAAAAACCCCACAGACAGGTCAGTACATGTCCTATCATGTTCACAGGTCACGACCCATTCACCCAGACCGGAAGTGACGTCATACCGCACGTGATGGGAAAAACCCTAACATGTCTAAACATGATCCAAGGTCAAAGACGAGATGAAAGGATACAGGTCAACTCAAGTGCACTCATTGACCTTTGACCTCTGTCACGTGATATGCAAATTTCTGAGGTCAAAGGTCAATGGGAGGGTTTATGCTTGCTATATACTACTCACGATATACCCAGTTAAACTATTTAAATGTACGAGTAATACGAATAATTGTTTTTGATCAGGCATACTCAATTCAATACAGAAGCTAGCAAAACCCTAGTGGCAGAGATGTCGCTCTCCCGTCGAGGTAAATATCTAGCGAGAGTGACAGGCGTTTTGCTGAAGCTATTTTTCGGATCATATCCCATGTCCAGAATGCCGTCATTGCACGAAATTCCCAACTATTTCGCCCCACAGAATGTAATGGTTCCCAAATTGAATGTATTTAGGCCTACTTACCCGTTGAAAAAAAAAAATATATATCCAACTACAATCGTTTACAATATCGTTGCTCAATGCCGGTGTCCTTTATTTTGAAACTTTTCACAGCTTCATCTGAACTTGTCACATGCCGTAGATCGGGTTGAAGTTGGCCACCAGGGTGAAGTTGGCCAGTTTGGAGAAAATGTCCTACATGTAAGCTCCATTTTGGCGAGAAATCCTAGTTTTGGTGATACCCGTTCATATTGGGTCTGGAAATGAGGTCCATGAGTACCGGTGGTTATCCAAGGCGCCAATTTTCAGTTTAAGAGATGTGAAGGTGAGTTTGAGAACATTCAAATATTATAACTCAGAAAGTGCAAATTTCACACCAGTCATTGTTTCATATTGACAAAAATGACACTCTGTGTTTTGACCCTGTGGCTATTACTGTATATATCGCGAATACGTGAAAACTGTCAACTAAATACAGAAAGCACGTCATTCTTTGCCAACATGAATCTTCTGGATAAAGACATTGCGTGAAGTTGCCCAGTTTTTATTGTCAAGCTGGCCACCTGGCCAACTTCACTCCATCTACTGAATACAGAACATTTGAGAGATAATACTTCAAACATAACTTAAACTCATAATACAGATTCGTATGTGTTTATTCAAACAATGTTTGGGACTGGGTAGAGCGATCCACTTTCGGTTGCGCATGCGTATCGCTACTCCATCCCCACACTACACAAGGACGAAAATCTGGGTCCAGGCGTCCCGCTGAGAGAAATCCCTAATATTGTTCATATAGAAAGCGCAGTGAAATTTGCATATGTTCATTGTGGTTCCGGTCACGTGACTGGAAGTGATCTTTGACCATGTTATCCAGTATTGTGCGCATGCGCAGAGTCAAAGGTCGCTTCCGGTCACGTGACCGGAACGCGAAGAGACGTCACATAGGTCATATGCAAATTTCAAAGGTCACTGAGACTTAACTACGGTTTCTCTACTACTACGATTGCAATTATTGAAAATAAGTCAGTACACCTGTTTAAAGTGATTTTCACTCTTTCAGCCACTCGGGCCTGAAATGTTCACCTGTACCACCTGCTCGAACCTATTACACGATTGTTCTACTTACAAAGCCATGAACCTACCAACCACGGCTCTACTACCCAGTATACCTGTAATATCAGCAGGGAAACATTTAATCGCCCGGACAGCTTACACCACGAGGCACACAGGCATCAATATGGGGATTGTGGACACGGCTTCAGACTACACAGTCATTTGAGATATCACTAACGTGTAATCCATTGACATGCACGCTTGAGGGTCGAGGAATCGGTAAAGATTGACTCCATCCATGAGTTTACCAGCCACGGTCCTGTTGCCGAGCAATAACTGTTCGATCTACAGGAAGTCATTTAATCGTAATGATAATGTACGCTGACATCAACGGTTACTCCATAAGGCACCCAAACATGAATACCAGGATGGTGGTCGAGTCTTCATATTACGCAGCCATTTGAGCCGCCATCAAGCTGAAAGATGTCCAGAGTGTGGGTAAACCTGCCCCAGGTACTACTACCTCGCATGGGTATGAAGGGGATACAGATACTGAAACACAGACTCGAGTCAACCCACTGATCCCAGCCCCCATGAATACCTAACGTCATCTGGAAGAGTATATGGGGTTATCACCCAAGGGGGCTCTGAACAATGCTATTAATGCTATTAAACAACGAAAACGGCCGCTTTATGACATGTTATCGTTGGATTATCTTGTACTGATGCTTAGGAATGGACTAAAGAAACAATACGGCCTACAATACGTCTAACGGACAAGAGCGATCATGATTGACGCAACACAAGGGCAGTTACTCGAAGGAAAGCTTCTGAGATGGCGGATTCTTATTGAATAAGAGCAAAGATGGCCGAATATTGAACTTTCTCAAAGGGCAGCCGACGATGCGTCCAATACACGGACAATAGCGTACGTAAATTGTAAACACACGCATGGCGGAATCCCCAGCTTCGGTGTGTTGTGATGGAGGGGATAATAAAATATGTAATGCACAATCAGCCCGTCTGCACCCGTATACGACGAGCGTTTGATGCGTTACGGCAGTTTTTGAGAGCGTTATGGTTACCACATTACGACGGTGTCTGCAATAATTCACCCTCAAACGGATTCGAACCCTTTCAAACAGGTCTAAAACGCTTCCATTGTGTATGGGTTCGGTCTTAGCTCCTCTACTCCTAGGACAACAGTTGTCAACAAAGTTGTCTCCCTTGACGTTCCATTGGTAGTATATGACCTTATATTGGTCATATTATATTGGAGTATATTGGTTAATATGACCTTAAGTATGCCGTAACTCATACGTATATTACTAGATCTACAACGGCCATGTACCGAACTCCATGATGCACCCTAAGGTTGACATACCCACTGATATGGGTTAGTGTATCGGACTGTTGGTAGCCGCGTAGTCCCACGTGCGGTCTCAATCCAAGCATATTTGCGCTTCATCTACTACTGATGACATTTTGGTCTGGTTGCACTCTACAGAGTCTAGAGGTATTTCCAAGGGCCACACACCAATAGTAACCCATATGGGCTAGTGTATAGGCGTATTATGTCTCAAATGACATCACAGATTACGTTTGAGATGACCTGACAATCATGTGGAAAGCACTTGCGTCGTACTCTACACCACGAGCGTTTCATTACGAGGCCCTGTACGGTAAATTTGGACCCGGGATGGCCCCTAGGTCATCCTCCCTCGCTCTCTGCTAACCCTAACAAGCCCTTTTCGAATACACCTTGACTGCTCATGCGCACCATGGCCTCATTTCCGGTCAAAACCACCCAGCCGTAGTCTACATTGCGGTCTTGAACGGCCGTCCGGGAAAAACAAATGACACCGGTAGTGATAATTTTGACTATGATAACCAGCGTTTACGTAGGGACGTAGGTTTGAGTCCTACTTTCGACACGCACCGTTTCGTTATACCTTGACATGCTGTACCATAACCAAATCCACTAAACAAAAACTTAAATACACAAGTCATTGTGTTGGGTGAGATCCCATTTTCTATTCAGTGAATGAGAACAAGAAGCGTAGAACGCCCTGTACCCGGTAGCCTACTGGGGGAGGTAATTCTGTAGCGAGACGCATAATGTCCTATCGTCCATGCCTGGGGTCAGGATTCTCCTTGGGTGAAACCTCCGTGTATCGCACCCCTCTCATTCTCGATGAAGTGTTTCACTGCAGGTTGCGCATGCGCAGTTCAGCCATCAGAGCTAGACCCCGACCAGTCCAGACTCGCCGGGCCCGCCTGTGATTAGCGATTTCAATGT
The DNA here is from genome assembly GCA_036873755.1 of Hanleya hanleyi. Classification (NCBI taxonomy): domain Eukaryota; kingdom Metazoa; phylum Mollusca; class Polyplacophora; order Lepidopleurida; family Hanleyidae; genus Hanleya; species Hanleya hanleyi. The sequence goes on from JAVTVY010044941.1 coordinate 75,664, forward strand.
TGCGTTCAATTCATAAAAGTACAAACCGAAAATGGCCTTTCTCTACTGCTCATCTCCGAACATGATCTTTCTCTACTACTCCCCGAGTGCGCATTACTTCGGTCTCAAATAGGGCGTCAATGCGACACAATGGACGCCACGTTTGGACCACGAATGGCCAACAGGTCCCAACATTCGATGCGCACCAGTGCATGCCTTTGCTCTACCCCCCCCCCAACAGTGCCCTTGCGTCTATCACCGGACCTACGACGCCCAGGGCCTCTAAGCAATGATAGTTCATTCACCGGACTGCTATATGTAGACTGACTCTACAGTGTGTACTGCCAGTGGCCCGTCGAGATGTGAAAAGACGTCTTGGGTGATCAAATGCTCAGAGGAGATCCAATCAACTATAACTGTATTGTCTGGTGCTACATCCAAGGCCGCCTACGAAACTATGCGGTTGAGGAATGTGAGCTTTGTCACAGGCATTCCTAACTATTTCGATCAAGCATATCACTTCGACCCCGAGCAGACCAAAGTGGTAGTGCTTGATGATCTGATGAGTGCGGCCAATGACAATTCAAACATCGCCGACTTGTTTACCAAATGGTCCCATCATCCGAATCTGCCTGTAATTTATTTGACCCAGAATCTCTTTCATCAAGGGAAGCTGTCCAGTAATATTATCTTAAGTTAACAATACTCCGTGTTACTCAATCCCATCGACATAGCCCAAATCAGGCGTGTTTGGGAGTGAAATTTATCTTCAGAACATCCACTTTTTCATACAGGCGTTAAAACCGCGGCTAGCCATCTGTACGGTCCATATTCCCTAAGAATGACGACCCGTCTGTTACCCGGAGAGAGGTCACATTGAAGTCAGAGTGAGAGTCAGCGACGCTCATATCCTCAAACGAGTCTACACAGGCAGCTGTCGGGCGGAATGTCCCTATCCAACCAACCCTCACATCGCGGACCCCATTCGTACAGCCAGCCCGAATTGGTTCAATAAGAAATCTTGACGTTGTGTAGATGGGGGACCACATGCCCGAGTCCAACGCCGTGAACACAATGATATGATATCTGTTCAAAGATAGCATGGACTCCGAGGTGGACACGACGTTGGAGATCACACAAGTTTCACCACAGAGGGTATTCGAATGAGGAAGCCGAAATTTTAGCCCATACCACCGGTCTTACGTCAACAGTATGTCGACCTCGTGGTCCATATGGAAACGTTGGAGAAGGTCCCGGTCCATATGGAGATCGACCGAACAGGGTCAATGTTGAAAACCCCCGGACATGAGCTGGCAGCGGCGTATGGCAGAGTGTTCTCCCAAAATGGAATACATGTTTGAACGCATCATTAAGATCAAAAGTATCCACAGTTGAACTCCCCTCAACCTGCTATCAATAGCCCAGATGCAACAATCCTCCGCTGTTCAGGAACCCGACGGCGGGGACCTAGACATCATAGGCGAGGTATTTCGCCAATAAAGAGGTCACAGCCGATGCTATCATTGACGCAGGTTTACGCCAACGGGAAAACATGCGTTGCCATCTTGTCACGCTCACGGATGACATCCAGTAAGTGACCCGGGTATATCCTTTGCTGCATAGGAAATATACTGCGCAAAAAGGATACCAGCACAAGCGACCGTGCTCATAATCTACTCATCCTGCATCAGGCATTTCAGATCTAAATGGAGACCCTGATGGAGAAGGGAAATTATACCTTAGCTTCTCTCTGCTCGCCTCCAAATGACACAACTATTTACAACGTGGACCACATAGACCAGAGCAACTAATTAACTACACGCCGTTGACACCGATGAACGCCCGATAACGTCCGTCAACGCCAGTTTTAACAGCTGCCAGTGCCTGTTGACGCCGTTCTATAAAAGCAGCCATAACCGAAAGACGTACACAGTGGACGTTCAACCAGTCATTGTGGCTTATCGATGCTCTGAGTGTGGAAGAACGTTCAGCAGACACTACGGCGCCAGAATTCTACGAATCCGCTGAGGCAGAGGCTGCTGATCCTGGGACTCTACCGGCCGATACTGATAGCCTACCCACTCACAGGAAGGTTGAGAGCTCGTTCGCTTATAATCAGGCTACGTCCCACAGTGATTTGGTTAGCGATGGGTGTCTTCGTCGATGTTGTTGTTGTTAATAAAAAATATTTTTTTAAGAATACAATTATTTTCCTCCTTTTCAGACTTCACAGTAAAGGGGATATGATAAAAATGGATTCTATACGAACTATCCAATCTACATACCCTCGTCTAAATGAATGACGATATGGCGGACGAGGTGTATGTAGATCGGTGTAGGTCATATAAAACACATTTCTATGATATCCACTTGGGAAATAATTGTATCCTAAGGAAATATTTTATAACAGCAAAAACAGCATCGACGAAGACACCCACTGCTAACCAAGCCACTGTGCTACGTCCAGGGAAGCCTTGGTGAATAAGAGGAAACCAGCAGTCTACAGAGTGAGAGACAGTCTACCAGGGTAGTAAGACCCATAATGTCACACCCACTATACCCTAAGGCCTGAACCCGGTGGCAACGTTCTCGTTCTCGATAAAGCGTTCGACATCCAGTTGTGCATGCGCAGTCCACCGATCAGAGCTAGACCGCGACAAAGCCAGATTCGCTTGACCCACCTGTCATCAGCCATTCACACAATTTCCACTACCCACAATACGCTATGGCGCATGGTCATTGACGAATTATTATTAGAGAGGACAGCCCCCTGCCACAACAATACTGTAACAATGTATTTGGCTTTGAATGCTGTTCCCCGATAGTGTTTATTTGTGGTATACCGCGAGTGGCTTGTTGCATGCGTGTACCGCAGTGGTTTATTGGAGAGGGGAGATAATTCGATTACTTCCACTGGATTGTGACTGGTCAGGTCCATTCTCCATGATGCAGGTCTGTATACTCCGTACCAGCCATGCACGCAGATGTGGGCATAACAGCTATTACTCGGAACAGTTCGTTTAAGCTAATAACCATTGTGAAGGGATCGCGCTGCAGCGTGCTTCGCCCATGTTCAAAGACCGGCCGACTGTATAGTGACAGTACGCTATAGAACGTAGGAAATGACACGTGGGTATCTCTCCAGTCAAAAAATTCAGGTAGGTACAATTGAGTTCAAAGGGGATGGAATATACGACACATTGCCTAGTTTCTAATCTGCTCAAATATGGATAATTAGAAGAGGTCATGATGTCGTGAATGTGATTCGGTACTCCTAATAATTACGACTGGTTTTATAGCTATGCCACTTATATTCTGCCATGATACGAATTTCTCATTCGTATGACAATAGAGACGTAGAGATGATGCTCAATCCTAACAAATATGCAGATTTATGGCCTGTTTTATGATCTGTATTTATGCACATATGGAAATAAAGTATCCCTGGGTCCAGATTCATTGGTGAACCCCCATGTCTTTCACCCCTCTCGTTCTCGTAGAGCGTTACACTTCCGGTTGCTCATGCGCGCCCCTTAAACCCTTACCAACTGTACTCTATGACACTTGTCTGGGTCTAAGAGTCTCGTTGGGTGAAACTCCCAAGAGATTCTGAATCAAACAAATCACAAACAGATTGCGGTGAACACGTCAGGGATGTGTGAATTGTACTCGGCCGAACCGAAGCTTACATTCCTTAACCACATAATCTCGTAGGCGAGTTGCCACTGACTGCAGCACCAGAAAATACGGGTATAACTGATGGACTCTTCCTCTAAGAACTTGATCACGCAGAACGTCTTCCCACATCCCGCCGGGCCACTGACCGTCATCGTATAGGGATGGTATACTTGTGGATCCATAGGGGTGGATTCGGCGGTGTCCCTTGGCTGCGTTTAAGGTGTCTGGGCTTAGTATCGCGACGAGGCAAGGTTCTCTGACAGACCGTACACATACAAGACATGTTGATTACTCGAAGTTTAGATGGACACGTGTTAACCCCTACATGTACAGACCGCATGAACACCATCACTGCTACGACAACGACGACCACCAGCTTCACTGCTACCCACACCAACAATTATATCTGACCGCTATTCATGAGGATAGGTCCGTTTTGTCCGGACGTTTGTATCTCCGGAATCCTATTTTGTGTCCATTCGCCAGTCACGTGACCGGAAGTGCCCAAGATCAGGGTCAAAGGTCGTTGCCATGGCAATCCAAGGTCAAAGATCAAAAGTCAACTCTCTCCATTTCCTCTCCGTTAACCCCTACAAGTGTAGATCGCATCAGCATCAACACCAATGGGGAGTGACAAGGTTGAGTAAAGGAGCCAGGAGAAAACAAGCCGAGAGAGGCGGAGTGAGGAGCGAGGAAAAGGAGTGGAGGAAGAGAAGTGACGAGAAAGAGGAGGGACGAGGAGGAGTGAAAAGAAGTAGTGACGAAAAATAACACTACGTTGGACATCGATGTTACAGGGAAACAGTCTGCTCAGGGGAGACTAACGCACAGCCTACAAGTCAAGTCCAGCGATGACGTCATTTTCATTCGATACCATGCATTCACAAGAGTGTTGGGATTGGGTTAGTAGAAATAGCTTCAGTCCGGGCCTGCCTACCGCTACCGCTAAGTCCCAAACAAACGAAAATATGTTACCAAATTCGATCCTCATACACCTCAACACAAGCCTATTTGATATACGGTTCCTATTTAGAATCAATGTTAGCAGTAACAGACACTCACCTATAATCCAAATCAAATTTAGAACACTCGGGCCAGAAATGACCTCCCAGCAAATGGAAAGAAGGGGAAATGTTCATGATCCATGTTTTACCGATCCGAGTTGTCTAAATTTAATTTGGAGAACAGGTGAGTGTCTGTTGCTACTAACATTGGTTCCAGCTATGTATTACTGTACAGTATGAGAGCTTTCATTGCATTTTTCAGCAATCTTTCACGTGGTGCGTTGAATTGGATATCAGGCACCATCTTACGCTTTATTTACTACTGGTCCGGGATAGCTCAGATGGAAAGGGCAACCCCACTGTCGGGTGAGGTCGTCGGTTCGATTCCCGCTGACTGCTAATTGTTCCCTCTTATAAATATCATTCTTCAGTTTCTTGTGAATACAGGATATTGCGTGCTGAAAGAAACCAAATCATTAACTTGCTTTGCAGGAGGAACATCTCCTTTTTTCGACTTCGTTGCTGCCCAAGAGGTAAAACCATTCCAATCCAATCCACCCTGACGTTCAATATAACGTTGTTGCCTTCAATATGCTGCAACCTAGCCCTCAGAGGAACCTCAGTAATATATAAAAACCCGATTGAAGTAAGTTTGATTCAGTGCGCATGCGCAGAAACAAACCGGTCTGTGTGCGCAGGTCTGTCTACGCAGGTGTGGGTTCTGCGCAGGTCAAGTGGTTGCCATGGTGACGTCACTTCCGACCTTTGGGGCATGTATTCCTCCGCGGTGACGCAGTCTGGCGGTGATACGGTCAAAAAAGCCTCCGCGGACAGAAAGTAGTCTCAAATACGCGGATTTTCGTGAGAATCATCGGCAATGTTCGGCAATCATCAGGGGCGAGAGGGGTCCCAGTGGACCGATTGGGTTTGTGAGGTGCCAAAGTGAAGCGCTCCTCCAGGACGATCAAGTCATGGGTGGGTGTATGTAAAATTAGGATTTGTCCCGAAAATATAAAAAAGCGGAACACGGCCTGTACCCCTAAAATATGGAAAAACTCCTATCAACCATCTCCAAAAGGGCTAATATCGGTCCCCCGGCCTTATCGGGGTCTGCCTATCAAGTCATGGGTGAGTACATGTAAATTGAGGATTTGTCCCCGAAAATATAAAGAGCGGAACACGGACTTTACCCCTGAAATCGGGGAAAACTCCTATCAACCATCTCCAAAAGGGCTAATATCGGTCCCCCGGGCTTATCGGGGTCTGCTGAGAGAGGTAGGGTGGGGGAGTTGGTGTATGTAAATTGAGGATTTGTCCCCGAAACTACAAAATGCGAAACACGGACTTTACCTCTACACTGGGGGCCTGATTCGCACATTTGCATCTACACGGGAAAATGCCTGTATGGGATATGAGGGTGGTCATTTTTTATATTTTACTATGGGTTGTTTGGTCTTGTTTTTCACGTCTCACCACGAAAAACACAATGGGAAGGGTCCCGGAGCTAAGCGCTGAAATTTTTCGAAAAGTTCACGGAGGTCTGGATAGGCCCATAGGCCCATACTGGCACAGTGGTTAGGTCCATACTGGAAAATTCACATATGTTCATTGCGGTATGGGTTGTTTGGTCTTGGTTTTCTCGCCTCACTACGTAGAACACGATGGGAGGGGTCTCGAAGTTAAGCGGTGATTTTTTTCGAAAAGTTCACGGAGGTCTGCATAGGCCCATAGGCCCATACTGGCTCAGGGGATAGGTCACACATGTTCATTGCGATATGGGTCGTTTGGTCTTGGTTTTGCACGTCTCACCGCGTAGAACACGACGGGCGGGGTCTCGATGCTAAGCGGTGATTTTTTTTGAAAAAGTCACTGCGCGCATGCGTAGTGGGTAAATAGTGCTGGATGGACATTTTGGGATCTAGGCGAGCCCCTAGTGGTCCTATGGTGTCGGGTGAGGTCTCATTTTGATGATCTCGTGGAGGAGCACACGACTGGACCATTTTCAATATTCGTAGTATAGAAAGCAGACATTTTGGGGGTGCGTGTGGGTGTGTTTGGGGTAGAGATGGGCCATCCTTGGTCCGAATGCGTCGTGTGAAGTGGCATCTTGTAGCAATTACAACACATATAAGGGAAGTGGGAAGAGGTGCCGACATACTGACTGCGTCACATGGCTTCACAGAAGCAACGCCCGCCAACGCCAAGCTCAACGCTTCAACGCCCTGGTGAATTAGCCCAAAAGCTCTGATTTTCATGGAACTGCCACCAATACATCGAAATGCAGCGACGCCCGTCAACACCAGTCGTTACGCCTTAACGCCCTAGCATAACGCCTTGACGCCATGATGTAGACAGATGAGAGAAAAACAACAACAACAACAAAGATGACAGAAGAGAGAACAACAACAACAACAACAAGTTTTTTCATATATTTTATTCTCCACAATGTTACATCATACCCAGGCTGGGGGAGCCGCGTTGGGTATGTTTACAATTCAGGAAGACTCTTGTCCAATCAGAGGCCGCCATTTGGCACTGTATCTGTCATATTCGTTCTTGCCCGTTAGATGTATTCTCGGCTGCTCTTGTACAATCAGAAGCCGTCCTTTCAGAAAGTTCCATCTTTGCTCGGTGTGACATAAGCATCGTCGGGCAGCTCAGGGTATTGTTCGGATAGCATGTCCTGAAACAGTTGTTTGCGCATTCTGATCGCATTTTCCAGGGCCTCGGTGGGTGGTAGCTCCATATCCTCTTCCAAGTGACGCTTGGTCTTCATGATGGACCTATGCGTGGGGTCGCCTTTCATTTCAAGCGGCAGTAAGGTATACTGTTCATAGATCGCCATGGCTGTTTTGGGTGTACGCCTGTTGTAAGTTATCCTGTCCGGCGTCCTCGGTCGCTGCAGCGTGCGTATTGATAGCTGCTGTCACAATACGATCCCAGAATTTAGGTTCTGTCTCACTTTCCTGGGATGTAGGCTGACTACCTGAGGTCAAGCTCTCCGTATCAGTAGACAGACTGTGAGCAATCTCTGTTTCGTTATCAGTCGATACACTCTCAGCAGTTTCTGTATCAGCATCCGCCTCAACGGACTCCTCGGAGTCTTCAATCCCATGTATATTTTTCTGGTGTCGCATCATATCGTAATGTCTGGTGAACGTGCGTTCGCACTCAGAGCAAGTATAAGCCATGTTGACGGTTGAACGTTGACTGTGCGTGTTTTTGGAAATACGCTTGCTTTTATAGACAGTAACGCCCATCAACGCTTAGCTTAACGCTTCAACGCCCTGGTGAATTAGCTCAGAAGCTCTGATTTTCATGGAATTAACACCAATTCATCGAAATGCAGTGACGCCCGTCAACGCCCGTCGTTACGCCTTAACGCCCGTCTCAACGCCTTAACACACTTTCTTAACGCTTTAACGTCGTTTAATGATGCGTTCGAACAAATGTTGCTTTTGTGCTATTGCTCTGACATACGGCGCTTTCCAGTTCATGCCCGAGATTTTCAACATCGACGCTGTTCTTTCAATTTCCATATGGACTGGGTCCTTATCCAACAATTTCATATGGGTCAGGAAGTCGGCATACTGCTGACGTAAAGCCCGTCGTAGTCTGGGTGCCAATGTGTTATGGGCTAAAATTGCGGCTTCCTCTTTCGAATACCCATTGCGGTGAAACTTGTTTCCTGTGGCCTCCAACGTCTCGCCCAGCTCGGTGTCCATACTTTCTTTGAACAAATCCTTCCATAGCCTCCTGGTCCTTCACGGTTGGGTGATATTGCGAGACTGATGGTATGAAGGGGACCTGCTGTACTGGGGCGGTTTGCTGCTGCTGCTCTGCCAGATGTGGACTCGGTGGATGATGTAGGAGTATATGACGTTGCGGTGATGCCTCGCCGGGTAACAGGTGGCTCGTCAGCCGGCGATCTTCGGGAGTATGGGCTTTTAAATCTACAAACAGGTAGCCGTACGGACGACTTGTCACTCCTTGAAACGCCTGCATGAAATGGTCGATGTTCTGAGGATAAATTCGACTACCAAACACACGAATTTATGCTCTGTCGATGGGGTTAAAGAACAACACAAAGTATTGGCAGTTCAAGGCAATATCAAATAGATGACGGACAGATTGCGATGATGGGACCCTTTGGTGAATAGGTTGGCGATTTTTTAATTGTCCTTGGTCGCACTCATCAGGTCATCGAACACTACCACGTTGGTCTACTCGGGGTCAAAGTAATACGGTTCGTCTATGTCGCGAGGAATCCCTGGGACGAAGCTCACATTCTGTAACCTTGTAGTTTCGTAGGCAGGCTGCCATTGGCTATAACACCAAATAACACGTGTCGGAGCTGCGGTTGCCACACCTTCCTCTAAGAACCTCATCACTCAGGACGTCTTTCCACATACCGTAGGGCCGCTCACCTTCATCGTATAGGGATGCTCTACTCCACTTCTTGGACCTATAGCGGGACTCGGCGGTGCCTTTTGGTTGTGTTTGCATTGAATGTGCCTGAGCATACTATCGCGACGAGAGAAGGATCTCTGACAGAACGTACACGACATGTTGATCAGTCGACCAATACATATGGACTGATGCGGGGCACGTATTCATTCCTATATGTACAGACACCACCACCACCACCACCACCACCATCATCACCTAGTGTTGACGCCCGTCAACGCCCGGTGGTGGTGGTAGCTCCTGTGGGGCGGAGTTCGGAGCTTTTGGAGCTCAGAGCTCGGAGGTAAGGTCATCGTACGCATGTGTGTGTGTGTGTGTGTATGTGTGGGCCGTGGATTTTACATCCGGGACCTTGTCAACATCCGGGTTTCCCAGTGGGTTTTTCCCGTTGTTCCTCCGTCTTCCATCCAGGTAGTGTGGTTTTACATCCGGGTCCTCATCAGCTAAATTGGCCTACTTCCGACAGGAGGTGCCACCTGTTTTGTGACAACTTCCGGTTCCGGTCACGTGACCGGAAGTGACCTTTGACCCAGTGCATGCGATACCGGATATTAGCAATGGTGCGCAGGGATCAAAGGTCACTTGCGGTCACTTGACCGGAACCGGAAGTTGTGTACGATGACGTCACTTCCAAGCTCTGAGCTCCAAAAGCTCCGAATTCCGCCCCACAGGAGCTACCACCACCACCGGGTGTTGACGGGCGTCAACGCTCGGTGGTGGTGGTGTCTGTACATATAGGAATAATGAACAAGTATCCCTCATCAGTCCATATGTATTGGTCGACTGATCAACATGTCGTGTACGTGTACGTTCTGTCAGAAAACCTTCTCTCGTCGCGATAGTATGCTCAGACACATTCAATGCAAACACAACCTAGAGACACCGCCGAGTCCCGCTATAGATCCAACAAGTGGAGTAGAGCATCCCTATACGATGAGAGTGGGCGGCCCTACGGCATGTGGAAAGACGTCCTGGGTGAGGAAGTTCTTAAAGGAAGGTGTGGCAATCCCAGCTCCGACACGTGTTATTTGGTGCTATAGCCAATGGCAGCCCGCCTACGAAACTACAAGGTTACAGAATGTGAGCTTCGTCCCAGGGATTCCTCAAGACATAAAGGACCCGTATTACTTTGACCTCTAGCAGACCAACGTGGAAGTGCTCGATGACCTGATGAGTGCGACCAAGGACAATTAAAAAATCATCAAAGGGTCCCATCATCGCAATCTGTCCGTCATCTATTTGACTCAGAATCTCTTTCCTCAAGGGAAGGCGTCCAGAGATGTTGCCTTGAACTGCCAATACTTTGTGTTGTTCTCCAACCCCATCGACAGAGCACAAACCCGTGTGTTTGGTGGTCGAATTTATCCTCAGGACATCGACCATTTCATGCAGGCGTTTCAAGGAGCGACAAGTCGTCCGTACGGCTACCTGTTCGTAGATTTAAGAGCCCATACTCCCGAAGATCGCCGGCTGACGACCCACCAGTTACCCGACGAGGCATCACCGCAACGTCATATACGTTTACATCATCCACGGAGTCCACATCTGGCAGAGCAGCAGCAGCAAACAGCCCCCGTACAGCAGGTCCCCTTCATACCATTAGTTCCGGAATATCACCCAACCGTGAAGGACCAGCCCAAACCCGAACAAGGGAATGAAAATAATGTGAACTCGAGGCTATCGAAGGATTTGTTCAAAGAAAGTATGGACGCCGAGCTGGGCGAGACGTTGAAGGCCACAGGAAACAAGTTTCATCGCAAAGGGTATTCGGAAGAGGAAGCCGCAATTTCAGCCCATAACACATTGGCACTCAAACTACGATGGGCTTTACGTCAGCAGTATGCCGACTTCCTGATCCATACAAAATTGCTGGACAAGGACCCAGTCCATATGGAAATCGCTTTCCAGCGGCGTATGTCAGAGCAATAGCACAAAAGAAACATTTGTTCGAACGCATCAATAAAAGCCGTTAAAGCGTTTAGACGGGCGTTAAGGCGTTGAGACAGGCGTAACGACGGGTGTCATCGCATTTCGATGAATTAGTGTCAATTCCATGGAAATCAGAGCTTTTGGGCGAATTCACCAGGGCGTTGAAGCGTTAAGCTAAGCGTTGACGGGCGTTACTGTCTATAAAAGCAAGCGTATTTCCAAAAACACGCACATTCGACGTTCAACCGTCAACATGGCTTATACTTGCTCTGAGTGTGAACGCACGTTCACCAGACATTACGATATGATGCGACACCAGAAAAATATACATGGGATTGAAGACTCCGAAGAGGCCATTGAAGCGGATGCAGATACAGAGACTGCTGAGAGTGTATCGACTGATACCGAAACCGAGATTACTGAGAGTCTATCTACTGATACGGAGAGTTTGACCTCAGATAGTCAGCCTACATCCCAGGAAAGTGAGGCAGAACCTACCTTGTGGGATCGTATTGTACATGAAGCTATCAATACTCACGCTGCAGCGATCGAGGACAACAGGCGTACACCCAAATGCACCCCTGCAGCAGGAAAACAGCCATGGCGATCTATGAACAGTATACCTTACTGCCGCTTGAAATGAAAGGCGACCCCACGCACAGGTCCATCATGAAGACCAATCGTCACTTAGAAGAGGATATGGGGCTACCACCCACCGAGGCCCTGGAAAATGCGATCAGAATGCGCAAACAACTGTTTCAGGACATGCTATCCGAACAATATCCTGAACTGCCCGACGATGCTTAGGTCTCACCGAGCAAAGATAGAACTTTCTGAAAGGACGGCTTCTGATTGGACAAGAGCAGCCGAGAATACATCTAACGGGCAAGAACGAATATGACAGATACAGCGCCAAATGGCGGCCTCTGATTGGACAAGAGTCTTCTTGAATTGTGAACATACCCAACACGGCTCCCCCAGCGTGGGTATGATGTAACATTGTGGAGAATAAAATATATGAAAACACTTGTTGTTGTTGTTGTTCTCTCTTTTGTCATCTTTGTTGTTGTTGTTTTTCTCTCATCTGTCTACATCATGGCGTGAAGGCGTTATGCTAGGGCGTTAAGACGTAACGACGGGCGTTGACGGGTGTCACTGCATTTCGATGTATTGGTGGCAATTCCATGAAAATCAGAGCTTTTGGGCTAATTCACCAGGGCGTTGAAGCGTTGAGCTTGGCGTTGGCGGGCGTTGCTACAAGATGCCACTTCACACGACGCATTCGGACCAAGGATGGTTACATCTCTACCCCAAACACACCCCCACGCACCCCCAATATTGAAAACGGTCCAGTCGTGTGCTCCTCCACGAGAGCTTCAAAATAACACCTCATACGACACCATAGGACCACGAGGGGCTCACCTAGACCCCAAAACTTCCACCCAGCACTATTTACCGACTACGCATGCGCGCAGTGACTTTTTCGAAAAAATTCACCGCTTAGCATCGAGACACCGCCCATCGTGTTCTACGTGGCGAGGCGTGAAAAACAACACCAAACAACCTATATCGCAATGAACATGTGTGAATTCTCCAGTATGGACCTATCCCCCTGAGCCAGTATGGGCCTATGGGCCTATCCAGACATCCGTGACCTTTTCGAAAAATTTCACCGCTTAACCACGTGTTCTACGTGGCGAGACGTGAAAAAACAAGATCAAACAACCCATATCGCAATGAACATGTGTGAATTTCCCAGTATGGACCTATCCCCCTGAGCCAGTATGGGCCTATCCAGAACTCCGTGAACTTTTCAAAAATTTCACCGCTTAACTTCGAGACCCCTCCCATACTGTTCTACGTGGTGAGACGAGAAAAACAAGACCAAACAACACATACCGCAATGAACATGTGTGAATTTCCCAGCATGGACCTATCCACTGAGCCAGTATATATTGGCCTATCCAGACCTCACACCAAACAACCCATAGTAACATAATAATAAAAAATAAAAAAAATACCACCCCCATACCCCACATAGGCATTTTCCCGTATGGATGTAAATGTGCGAATCAGGCCCCTATTGTAGAGGTAAAGTCCGTGTTCCGCATTTTATATTTTCGGGGACAAATCCTCAATTTACATACACCCACTCCCCCACGCTACTTCTCTCAGCAGACCCCGATAAGGCATCAGACTCCTAAATAGTTTACACGTTCGGCAGTATTAACAAAATTGTACCTCGCTGATTCCCTAATTGAGTTTAGACCTTCATCTTTCGACTGGAAGTAGTTTATTTCAAGCGCTACAAGGTGACCAACTTCTTGTCAAACATTATCCGTCAAAATTTCAAGCTGTGCGCGCCTCTACACACGAGGTCCTTATTTCGTTGTTTTCTCTGCCTGCTGAAAGCAGTGCTCAGGCCCCGCAAATAGTCCCCCGACGAGGCATGTTATCGAGCAGTGAATTGAAATAAAATTTGCAGCTGAATAGAACAAATACCATACTTGCCAGTGGTACCAACAGCTTTCCATTAATCGTTGCAACGAAGGCGGGAAAAAATCGAGAAAATTCTGGTCTTTGGCAGAGATTACGTGTAGGGGTTAACGGATCGGGACTTTTTTTTATTTAGGAGCCTGAGGCCATAAGCCCGGGGGACCAATATTAGCCATTTTGGACATGGTTGATATGAGTTTTCCCCTATTTTAGGGGTAAAGTCCGTGTTCCGCTTTTTATATTTTCGGGGACAAATCCTCAATTTACGTGCACCAACCCATGACTTGATAGGCAGACCCCGATAAGCCCGGGGGACCGATATTAGCCCTTTTGGAAATAGTTGATAGGAGTTTTCCCTTATTTTAGGGGTAAAGTCCGTGTTCCGCTTTATATTTTCGGGACAGTTCCTAATTTTACATACACCCACCCATGACTTGATCGCCCTGGAGGAGCGCTTCACGTTGACACCTCACTCGACCAAATCGGTCCACTAGGGGCCCCTCTCGCCCCTGAAGATTGCCGAACATTCCCGATGATTCTCACGAATACCCGCGTATTTGGGACTACTTTCTGTCTGCGGAGGCTTTTTTGACCGCATCACCGCCAGCCCGCATCACCGCGGAGGAATACATGCCCCAAAGTTCGGAAGTGACGCCACCATGGCAACAACTTGACCTGCGCAGAACCCACACCTGCGCAGACAGACCTGCGCTCACAGACCTCCCCACTCCCGGTTTTGTCTGCGCATGCGCACTGAACCAAACTTACGTCAATCGGGTTTTTATATACTACTAACCTCCCCCATAATACATCCTGCTCGTTATTCCGTAACGGTACGGTACTAGACTGGTTGTCCCCAGAAATGACGTAATCGCCGGAAGTGACTTACTCATCGGAAGTGACGTAATCACCGGAAATGACGTAAGTACTGAATATGATATCACATAGATCAAAGATCAGGTTAAAAGATTAAGATCATGGGTGCAAGGTACAAGGAACAGGACGCAATGAGAAATGAGAATGGTATATGGAGCAAAGAGAAATGAGAAGGGAACAGGGAGCAATGTAAAATGAGAACGAAGCAGGGAGAAATGTGAAATGAGGAGTGTATATGGAGCAAAGAGAAATGAGACGAGCGCAGAGAGCAATGTGAAACAGGGAGCATTGGGAAATGAGAATTGGAATAGAATATAGAGTATAGGTCCGTGTAACCTTGCACAATTCAATTTTCGTTTTTTGTTTTTGTGTTCTCAAAATCAAAAATTGAAAATTGACCGTCAATTTTCAATTTTCGTTTTTTGTTTTTGTAATCCCAGAATCAAAAATTGAAAATTGACGGTCAAATTTCAATTTTTGGTTTTCAGAACACAAAAACAAAAAACGAAAATTGAAAATTGACGGTCAATTTTCAATTTTTGATTTTGAGAACACAAAAACAAAAAACGAAAATTGAATTGTGCAAGGTTACACGGACCAGTATAGCCATGAGAAAAAATGTCCTCTGTGCTGGTTAGGTACAACCACTTCTGAGCAGCTGATTACATAAACGCTCTATGACATCTGACAACACATGACATGTGTTCACTCCAATCGACATACCTGTGTAAACGTATAATATACAATTATATTTCCACATGTACGCCAAGAGGAGTATACGAATAAGATGACTATTTCAAAAGAAATCCTCATAGTTCCTTGAATGAGTATATGTTACCATACAATAAGGGAGAAAATTCAATAGTGAATAACAAATATTCTAGCGCTCAGGAACACTCATGAGTGAGCATTTACTGCGCATGAGTGCGCATTTTGATGTGCAGTAAATGCGCATTCATGAGTGCTCATGGGCGCTAGAGTATTTCTTATTCACTATTGAATTGTCAATATCTTTTCTCTGTGGTAACATGGCTACTCACTCAGGGAATTATCCAATCTCAACAGAGAGTCATGCCTTCGTGACAGTGAGATCACTCTTCTTGCAGAAGCGATTATGTGAATGGGAAGTATCGGAAGGTATCAGTTGATATTAATCTCCAGGCGTTATCTTACTCGCACAACGCACAGTTTTCTCACCACTCTCTATATTCCTATACCATTCCACATTGCTCCCCGCTCCATTCTTGTTTTATATTGATCCTTGAACCCTTTGCATTTCTCATTGCTTCCTATACCCTTCTCATTTCACATTGATTTCTGCTCTCTCCCATTTCACATTGTCCCATATACCCTGCTCGTTTCTCTCGGTCTGTTCCTTGCACCTTGAATCTGTGATCTTAGTCTGTTACCTTGATATTTGACATATGACCGCAATTCGGTGTTTACGTCATTTTCGGTGAAAAACAAGACCAAACAACCCATACCGCAATGAACATGTGTGAATTTCCCAGTATGGACCTATCCACTGAGCCAGTATATATGGGCCTATCCAGACCTCACACCAAACAACCCATAGTAAAATAATAATAAAAAATAAAAAAAATACAACCCCCATACCCCACATAGGCATTTTCCCGTATGGATGTAAATGTGCGAATCAGGCCCCTGTTGTAGAGGTAAAGTCCGTGTTCCGCATTTTATATTTTCGGAGACAAATCCTCAATTTACATACACCCACTCCCCCACGCTACTTCTCTCAGCAGACCCCGATAAGCCCGGGGGACCAATATTAGCCATTTTGGACATGGTTGATATGAGTTTTCCCCTATTTTAGGGGTAAACGTATAATATACAATTTTATTTCCACATGTACGCCAAGAGGAGTATACGAATAAGATGACTATTTCAAAAGAAATCCTCATAGTTCCTTGAATGAGTAGTCATGTTACCATACAATAAGGGAGAAACTTCAATAGTGAATAACAAATATTCTAGCGCTCAGGAACACTCATGCGTGAGCATTTACTGCGCATGAGTGCACATTTTGATGTGCAGTAAATGCGCATTCATGAGTGCTCATGGGCGCTAGAGTATTTCTTATTCACTATTGAATTGTCAATATCTTTTCTCTGTGGTAACATGGCTACTCACTCAGGGAATTATCCAATCTCAACAGAGAGCCATGCCTTCGTGACAGTGAGATCACTCTTCTTGCAGAAGCGATTATGTGAATGGGAAGTATCGGAAGGTATCAGTTGATATTAATCTCCAGACGTTATCTTACTCGCGCAACGCACAGTTTTCTCACCACTCTCTATATTCCTATACCATTCCACATTGCTCCCCGCTCCATTCTTGTTTTATATTGATCCTTGAACCCTTTGCATTTCTCATTGCTTCCTATACCCTTCTCATTTCACATTGATTTCTGCTCTCTCCCATTTCACATTGTCCCATATATCCTGCTCGTTTCTCTCGGTCTGTTCCTTGCACCTTGAATCTGTGATCTTAGTCTGTTACCTTGATATTTGACATATGACCGCAATTCGGTGTTTACGTCATTTTCGGTGATTATATCATTTCGGATGATTATATAACTTCCGATGATAACGTCACTGCCCCCGGCCAGCTCCTCTTGCTCATGTGTCCCCAGACTCTTCTTTTCTCACTACTATCACTGTATCGAGTATATCTTACAGATTATGTTCAATGTGTAACAATATATAGGCGTGTACACTATATAGTGTTATTTTATAATTGTTATTTTGGGATATGTCAGCTATCCGACGTCGATAAAAAAAGCCTGCGTTCACGATTCTTAACCGTATATACAAGAAACATTTTTTTTGAACATGTCCCCCTTTCCACGGGATAATTTACACAGTGCAAAATATGCAGAAACACACAAATCAATGTAAGAACTTTAGCTCAGACTGTTATGCTCGTTTGAGCACTTATTGAGTACGACAGATTGTGATGCTCATAGAACCTAGAAATGACTTTTATATTTCTCTTTAGCTCATTGAAATTGGGATTTTTCATTGTCCTATGAGATTTATAAGTGACTAAGTAAGAAGTAGTTGATATAACCTGCTGACTAGATTTAGCTCCAAAATATCGATGTAAAAAAAAAAAAAAAAAAAAAAAAAAAAAATAGAGGTGGAACATTTTATATCATTCATGTTACTATATACAAAATGTGTGGCATCTAACAAAATTCTATCGTTTTGAGGACACCGTCATAAAAAAACCCGCTCAATAATATCTTCTAATCCACATGATGTAAACGAGATTACATGGAATAATTTCATGTGGATATTTATATTACAATTGTTTACATGTATCTTAAATTCCACGGGTATAGTTTATGTGGAAGGAACCAAATATCTGGTATCGGAATTTCTTTACTAATATTACTCCATTTGGTATTGTCAAACTCTGTTGCATTTCTATCATTCGATCCTTTGTAAAAGGTTTGCAATTCACTTGAGGATTGTCTAAGGACATGCCACAAACGCAAGACACCTCAATTAGTTTTGGGTATGCTGAATTCTTATTGAATATAATTGATCCAATGTAGCCACGTACAACAGAAACTTAGTGTTTGAGACACATAAAACTTCTGGCAGGGAGAGTAGTCTCCCTTCAGTTGTGAACAAATCTTTAATAAAGTATATACTAGCTCGGGGCCAAACTGTATTGAAAATACAATCTGATAAAAACCAGACCAGCTCCCCATCTGACGTCGCTGAGTTTTGATCTGAGAGTATGGTGTTCTATTTGGGCCAAGTTTGCGTCGCGTGGCGACTTTTAGAAACTCGCCACTCGCCACGCGCCGTGGACCTCTCCGGCGCGCGGCGACTGGCGACTTTCTGCTATCTCTTAACCTGCAAAACTCGCCAGTCGCCACCCGCCGTAAAACACGGCGAGTTTCGCTCTATCTCTTAACCTGGAAAAACTCGCCGCGCGCCACTCGCCGGATGAACCACGGCGCACGGCGACTGGCGACTTTTGACTGTAGTGAAACTCGCCACTCGCCACGCGCCGTGGACATCTCCGGCGCGCGGCGACTGGCGACTTTCTGCTATCTCTTAGCCTGCAAAAACTCGCCAGTCGCCACGCGCCGTAAAACACGGCGAGTTTCGCTCTATCTCTTAACCTGGAAAAACTCGCCGCGCGCCACTCGCCGGATGAACCACGGCGCGCGGCGACTGGCGACTTTTGACTTCTGGAATTCTCAGGACTTTTTCTCAAGTGCGCATGCCCGAGGAGCATCAATTATGCAGTTGCAATATCATAAATCACAGTCGCGATATCATAGAATTTGAGGAAGTAAAAAAAATGTGGAAACTGTTGAAAGAAAAACGTCTTTTCATCTTTAAAAATAGAGTCTTGATAGTTTGTAGGGTTTGTGATACAGGAAATATCAACCCAACAAAGAGCCGCTCTATGGATTAAAACAGCAATAAAGGATATCTTATACAAATATATCGCTCGTTTTTCACATAAAACTTACGAAGAGAGAAATTCAATCATCCAGAGAAAATGTTAGCATTTTTTCTTACTTTTTTAATCAGTATGACGATGACGCTCTATTCGCTTTCTTAATATTTCATACAGCATATTAGTTGACGTTGCTTTTATCTTATAAAACAAAATTCCCGCGTCGACTGCTTTATTGTATCTTAAATAAGGAACAATTTCAAAGCGATTCATCCTGAATTGAAAACGATATGCTGTTTTATAAATATATATAGGCACTTATATAAAACGAATGAAAAAAACGATTGAAAATGTTGTCTTGGTGTTAAATTTTTAAAATATACCAGCAGATAATAACGAGAGTATGCAAGTTCTGCACAGAAACGGATAACGAGTATTTTAATAAAAAAATATCTGCACATTTGACAAAATTAGATTGCCCAATATGCGTATTGCGTTAAAAAGAACTTGTTTCAAAAAACAACTATATTAATTATTACAGATAGCTTACATCTTCAAAATTAGTCACATAGCATCAGATGTAGCTGGAGAGTTCATTCATTAGAAATTATGTATATTTATGCACGAGGAAGAGATTTAAAATTAAATTAAATGACAGCATGTTTCGAACAAAATATTCCGATAATTGATGCTCCCCGGGCATGCGCACTTGAGAAAAAGTCCTGAGAATTCCAGAAGTCAAAAGTCGCCAGTCGCCGCGCGCCGTGGTTCATCCGGCGAGTGGCGCGCGGCGAGTTTTTCCAGGTTAAGAGATAGAGCGAAACTCGCCGTGTTTTACGGCGGGTGGCGACTGGCGAGTTTTTGCAGGCTAAGAGATAGCAGAAAGTCGCCAGTCGCCGCGCGCCGGTGAGGTCCACGGCGCGTGGCGAGTGGCGAGTTTCACTACAGTCAAAAGTCGCCAGTCGCCGTGCGCCGTGGTTCATCCGGCGAGTGGCGCGCGGCGAGTTTTTCCAGGTTAAAAGATAGAGCGAAACTCGCCGTGTTTTACGGCGGGTGGCGACTGGCGAGTTTTTGCAGGTTAAGAGATAGCAGAAAGTCGCCAGTCGCCGCGCGCCGGAGAGGTCCACGGCGCGTGGCGAGTGGCGAGTTTCTAAAAGTCGCCACGCGACGCAAACTTGGCCCAAATAGAACACCATAAGTATACGATACAGAAACTCATCTTCTCATGTATTTTAGCCTGTTTCATCAGATCAATATTTTTTTCTAGAAACAGAAAGTAAATTTTGATTTTTCTTGAGATCAATATTTTATTATCCAGAAAAGATGGTGACATTCGATTAACAAAAATACAATTCGGATATATCGATCAATTACAAGAGATATTTCTTTGCGCATAATATCACAATATTAACCTGCCTCTCTGGTATAAGCTTGATGTTTCAAACATACATGCAAAACTTGAAAAGCAGCCCTGTGCTTGGCCAACACGAAAACGATACTTTAAAAGACAAGTAAAATGGGGAGCGGTTCTTGTAGATTTGGTTTTAATCAGATTGTTTTAGGGAAATCGAAATCTATTTTCGTTCCAAGTAACTTCATTAAATGGCTCTGTATCCTCCTGACCTTAATCATCGACCAAAAGCATAAGATTTCGTTATAAAAATTCGGAATCTGATTTTCTAGTTTTGAATCATAATATTACCGGTATCCAATATCTTTTCCTATAGAAATGTTGTTCACAGAGAAAAGGGCCCTTATTTTCTCCAGAACCAAATAAGCTAGGGCCATTTATAGATTCACCATTGTTGCAAAGCCGGGTGGCCTGCATTTGAATTTGGTGGTCGAGAATGTAGGTTTCTAATATCAAAGTTTACATAAATCATGTAAACAACTGAACGATCGGTTATATTTATTACTTTTTGTGAACCAGAAAACGTCCCGGCAACCCACAACAGGGCGAGGAAGATCAAAGACATGTTAACCCTCTGCGGTACGCATTCCACTTTTGACGGTCCGTCTTTATTGAGCTACCTGTACGTTTTCTATCGGCGCCACGGTTCCGATCTAGCTCCCAGGGTCGCAAAATCTAATGGCATTGGAATTTTATAGGGTTAACTGGTGTTTTCGTGCAATAATGCATTAAACACAACCCATGCACACATCATGAAAACTTTAAGGATTGTCCCAATCTCAGTAAACTCATATATAATATCGCGAAACAGTATATCTGACATCAACGCTACATAAATCCCGTGCAAATTTGAAACTACCGTACATCTGTTAGCCAATCAGGTAGCTAGCTGGGCGAAATAACTTTAAAAGACGCCCCTTGTAATTACACGGACCAGAATAGTAATCAGGAAAGAGAAACAGTATCCAAATAAGGCATTATGGTCCGTGTAACCTTGCACAGTTCAATTTTCGTTTTTTGTTTTTTGGTTTCTCAAAATAAAAAATTGAAATTTGGCCGTCAATTTTCAATTTTCGTTTTTTGTTTTTGTAATCCCAAAATCACGGTCAAATTTCAATTTTTGATTTTGAAATCACAAAATCAAAAAAACGAAAATTAAAAATTGACGGTCAAATTTCAATTTTTGATTTTCAGATTACAGAAACAAGAAAATTGAAAATTGACGGTCGAATTTCAATTTTTGATTTTGAGAAACCAAAAGCGAAAAACGAAAATTTAACTGTTCAAGGTTACACGGACCCATTATGTCTAGACATCGTGCGAGGTAAAATTCCCGCCGCAAAGTCTGCTTTTGTCAGGCGGTAGAAAATGTCAAAAGACAGACCGCCGAAAAGTTACTCATCTTCGTTCACCAAGCCAGTTTCTACGCTCACGCTCTGAACTGAACTGAACGTTCGAAGTGAGAACGTAGAAAATGGTTTGGTGTAACGAAGATGGGTCTACTTAGATTGGGATTGGCCATACCGTACCAAGTAAATATCGACTATTGTAACAGTATTTCGATGAGAAAATTGATGATCCGGAGAGTTAAACTCGTAAACCGTACCATACCATACCATTTCATTTTAAATTCTATAACACTTGTGTCAATAACATCGAGTTAACCGTGCATTTATTACACGTTTTAGCACAGTTATGTGAAATCAACACCCGTCAAGTGCAGGTGTTCATTTGGGAGATTCCATTTCACAAGTCGGACGAAGAAAGGGACATCTGCTTTCATACAAGTAACAATCGACTAAAACTAACAAATAAATTGCAAGATGAAATTTCTTTCTCGAGTTTAACTGTTGCTTCCATCGTGAAATTGATTTACAAAGCGACACAAATAGACATCAACGTAATTTCCACACAGCTGACAGTATCACTCCCCATTTGAGAGACCATATAAACTCGTCCACTGACATTGGCACGATGCCAACCGAGACGGGAGCATCAGTGGACGAGTGTTTTTTTTTCAAGAAAGGGAAGAAAGGTTGTCAAAGTTTAAAATAAGTTTTCAACTTTTCATTATTTCTTAATTTTAGTGAAAACTCTACAGATCCATGGCATAGGACCACGGGGACACAATATGCTATATCGATTTCGAAAACCTATACTTTGGCGGGAGAGTAACATTTGAGAATGACTCACTTATTATCTTAATACTTTCCACGATAATCGATTATCTTACAGTTTGCGCCGAAAAACGGCTCATACTAAAGGACGGCGGAAAGGCAGGCCGCCGGCGGAAAGGACGGCGGTGGATAAAAACATATGTTACAAGGCTTGGCGGGGGATAATTTGTGCCTAGATATATTACTTGTGTAAATTTATACCGATTTCATATATTTGCAGGTACCCACAACGTCGTATGGTCACATGGATGTCGGATAATACTGTGACGGCTAGCGAAAATCAAAATGGCTGCCGCCATTTTGATTTTCGCTAGCCGTGACGGCCGTGAAGTATTATCCGACATTCATGTGACCATACGACGTTGTGGGTACCTGCAAATATATGAAATCGGTATAAATTTACACAAGTAATACATCTAGGCACAAATTATCCCCCGCCAAGCCTTGTAACATATGTTTTTATCCACCGCCGTCCTTTCCGCCGGCGGCCTGCCTTTTCGCCGTCCTTTAGTATGAGCCCCGAAAAACGCGATTTCACATCAGACACGCCCTGCGTTTGGTCCGGAAACATGAAAGAGAGGGTTAAGTCCCTATGTCTGACCGGTAGTGACAGTTCCAGACTGGTATCAATTGTATCATGAACACGAATGAAGCTAAGATAGCCTTATCATCGCCTACGTATTTTTATCAGACGAATCCGAGCTTTCAAACAAGATGTGTTACAATGCATAAAATTGTCTAGAAAATTCATATTGTCGTATGCCAATGACAGACAATCGTGGACAGGACAGAGGGGGTTAACAAGATCGACCGGTCCGGTACGAAAAAACTGACAGGTGTCACATGATAAGGGACTGGGACGTGATTGGTTGAAAGTTTAAGGTCGACACAGAGGTCAAATTGACCTACATGCGGCGACCTCTCCATTGACGGTTGTTTCTCCGGGCGGTGTCGGTCTTATTCTTGTTGGTAAGTAAGTAAGTAAGATGTATATTTGCCGCTTATTTCTTCTGTACAAGGCGAATGTTATCCTCATCGTAATTTATCATACGTCGGAAATCATGCTGATTGCAGCAGTGAGAAAACGAGCGTGGTGTGCCGTGATGTATAATTTACAACAACGACAGTCACACTGAAATCGGCCGGTGTCCCATGTTGCCGGCCACTGAGGCATCATCTGATCATGCATGCATCATAATCTGACAGCCCTTTTACAATTTTCATGGATCGCCATGATTTCATCGAAGTTCTCACCATGGAGCCTACTATGGTGATAACCATTTTTTCTTCAGTTGATCCTGGACCTCGGAAACAAAATAACCTCAGAAAATATTTATTTTACTTATTTATTTGCAGCGCCAAGGCATATTGAGCACAGATTGACATTTAATGCTTGCAATTGAATTGACAATAATTAAGGCAATGATTTGGTGTAAGACTCATGAAATATAATGACAACGGATCTGCTGCAATTTGTCAGTCTTTTGTCCAGGATATTGCCTTTTCAACGGGAGGTCTTACACCAAAGCCTTGCCATAATTAATCACACATAAATCACAGATTGCAGTCTTTTCATTTCACGAGGTTGATTTAAGGTTAAATCATACAATGAGTCCCGTCAAAATGCAAGGCCTGAAATTGACGTAATTAATGAGTGCATTTGATTTAACGAGACACAATTCTCAGAAACCTCCCTTGCCAGGGTAGCTAAAGAATATATAGCCCTCTAGTATGAGGGCTATACGACGGTCCCAGTCACCCCCAGCGAGGGTTTTAGATAATTTTATTACGAATCACCACCTCTGAAACTGCCGTACATCTGATCTCTATCCCCTCCTGCGCACTATTTTAAAATCTTGCGTACTATTGTGAAATAGTAACGCATATATCGCCGTCTGAATTTTCCAGTCGACAACTTCCACTTTATATGCGCCATGTTCAATTGCAAATGGCCCAGCACACATATACCGTGACGTCACCAACATGGCGCACAGAGAGTTGAAGTTTTCGACTGGAAAATTCAGACGACGATATATATGCATTACTATTTCACAATAGTGCGCAAAATTTTTAAATAGTGCGCACGATGACGCGATTTCACATCAGACACGCCCTGCGTTTGGTCCGGAAACATGAAAGAGAGGGTTAAGTCCCTATGTCTGACCGGTAGTGACAGTTCCAGACTGGTATCAATTGTATCATGAACACGAATGAAGCTAAGATAGCCTTATCATCGCCTACGTATTTTTATCAGACGAATCCGAGCTTTCAAACAAGATGTGTTACAATGCATAAAATTGTCTAGAAAATTCATATTGTCGTATGCCAATGACAGACAATCGTGGACAGGACAGAGGGGGTTAACAAGATCGACCGGTCCGGTACGAAAAAACTGACAGGTGTCACATGATAAGGGACTGGGACGTGATTGGTTGAAAGTTTAAGGTCGACACAGGGGTCAAATTGACCTACATGCGGCGACCTCTCCATTGACGGTTGTTTCTCCGGGCGGTGTCGGTCTTATTCTTGTTGGTAAGTAAGTAAGTAAGATGTATATTTGCCGCTTATTTCTTCTGTACAAGGCGAATGTTATCCTCATCGTAATTTATCATACGTCGGAAATCATGCTGATTGCAGCAGTGAGAAAACGAGCGTGGTGTGCCGTGATGTATAATTTACAACAACGACAGTCACACTGAAATCGGCCGGTGTCCCATGTTGCCGGCCACTGAGGCATCATCTGATCATGCATGCATCATAATCTGACAGCCCTTTTACAATTTTCATGGATCGCCATGATTTCATCGAAGTTCTCACCATGGAGCCTACTATGGTGATAACCATTTTTTCTTCAGTTGATCCTGGACCTCGGAAACAAAATAACCTCAGAAAATATTTATTTTACTTATTTATTTGCAGCGCCAAGGCATATTGAGCACAGATTGACATTTAATGCTTGCAATTGAATTGACAATAATTAAGGCAATGATTTGGTGTAAGACTCATGAAATATAATGACAACGGATCTGCTGCAATTTGTCAGTCTTTTGTCCAGGATATTGCCTTTTCAACGGGAGGTCTTACACCAAAGCCTTGCCATAATTAATCACACATAAATCACAGATTGCAGTCTTTTCATTTCACGAGGTTGATTTAAGGTTAAATCATACAATGAGTCCCGTCAAAATGCAAGGCCTGAAATTGACGTAATTAATGAGTGCATTTGATTTAACGAGACACAATTCTCAGAAACCTCCCTTGCCAGGGTAGCTAAAGAATATATAGCCCTCTAGTATGAGGGCTATACGACGGTCCCAGTCACCCCCAGCGAGGGTTTTAGATAATTTTATTACGAATCACCACCTCTGAAACTGCCGTACATCTGATCTCTATCCCCTCCTGCGCACTATTTTAAAATCTTGCGTACTATTGTGAAATAGTAACGCATATATCGCCGTCTGAATTTTCCAGTCGACAACTTCCACTTTATATGCGCCATGTTCAATTGCAAATGGCCCAGCACACATATACCGTGACGTCACCAACATGGCGCACAGAGAGTTGAAGTTTTCGACTGGAAAATTCAGACGACGATATATATGCATTACTATTTCACAATAGTGCGCAAAATTTTTAAATAGTGCGCACGATGACGCGATTTCACATCAGACACGCCCTGCGTTTGGTCCGGAAACATGAAAGAGAGGGTTAAGTCCCTATGTCTGACCGGTAGTGACAGTTCCAGACTGGTATCAATTGTATCATGAACACGAATGAAGCTAAGATAGCCTTATCATCGCCTACGTATTTTTATCAGACGAATCCGAGCTTTCAAACAAGATGTGTTACAATGCATAAAATTGTCTAGAAAATTCATATTGTCGTATGCCAATGACAGACAATCGTGGACAGGACAGAGGGGGTTAACAAGATCGACCGGTCCGGTACGAAAAAACTGACAGGTGTCACATGATAAGGGACTGGGACGTGATTGGTTGAAAGTTTAAGGTCGACACAGGGTCAAATTGACCTACATGCGGCGACCTCTCCATTGACGGTTGTTTCTCCGGGCGGTGTCGGTCTTATTCTTGTTGGTAAGTAAGTAAGTAAGATGTATATTTGCCGCTTATTTCTTCTGTACAAGGCGAATGTTATCCTCATCGTAATTTATCATACGTCGGAAATCATGCTGATTGCAGCAGTGAGAAAACGAGCGTGGTGTGCCGTGATGTATAATTTACAACAACGACAGTCACACTGAAATCGGCCGGTGTCCCATGTTGCCGGCCACTGAGGCATCATCTGATCATGCATGCATCATAATCTGACAGCCCTTTTACAATTTTCATGGATCGCCATGATTTCATCGAAGTTTATCTCACCATGGAGCCTACTATGGTGATAACCATTTTTTCTTCAGTTGATCCTGGACCTCGGAAACAAAATAACCTCAGAAAATATTTATTTTACTTATTTATTTGCAGCGCCAAGGCATATTGAGCACAGATTGACATTTAATGCTTGCAATTGAATTGACAATAATTAAGGCAATGATTTGGTGTAAGACTCATGAAATATAATGACAACGGATCTGCTGCAATTTGTCAGTCTTTTGTCCAGGATATTGCCTTTTCAACGGGAGGTCTTACACCAAAGCCTTGCCATAATTAATCACACATAAATCACAGATTGCAGTCTTTTCATTTCACGAGGTTGATTTAAGGTTAAATCATACAATGAGTCCCGTCAAAATGCAAGGCCTGAAATTGACGTAATTAATGAGTGCATTTGATTTAACGAGACACAATTCTCAGAAACCTCCCTTGCCAGGGTAGCTAAAGAATATATAGCCCTCTAGTATGAGGGCTATACGACGGTCCCAGTCACCCCCAGCGAGGGTTTTAGATAATTTTATTACGAATCACCACCTCTGAAACTGCCGTACATCTGATCTCTATCCCCTCCTGCGCACTATTTTAAAATCTTGCGTACTATTGTGAAATAGTAACGCATATATCGCCGTCTGAATTTTCCAGTCGACAACTTCCACTTTATATGCGCCATGTTCAATTGCAAATGGCCCAGCACACATATACCGTGACGTCACCAACATGGCGCACAGAGAGTTGAAGTTTTCGACTGGAAAATTCAGACGACGATATATATGCATTACTATTTCACAATAGTGCGCAAAATTTTTAAATAGTGCGCACGATGACGCGATTTCACATCAGACACGCCCTGCGTTTGGTCCGGAAACATGAAAGAGAGGGTTAAGTCCCTATGTCTGACCGGTAGTGACAGTTCCAGACTGGTATCAATTGTATCATGAACACGAATGAAGCTAAGATAGCCTTATCATCGCCTACGTATTTTTATCAGACGAATCCGAGCTTTCAAACAAGATGTGTTACAATGCATAAAATTGTCTAGAAAATTCATATTGTCGTATGCCAATGACAGACAATCGTGGACAGGACAGAGGGGGTTAACAAGATCGACCGGTCCGGTACGAAAAAACTGACAGGTGTCACATGATAAGGGACTGGGACGTGATTGGTTGAAAGTTTAAGGTCGACACAGGGGTCAAATTGACCTACATGCGGCGACCTCTCCATTGACGGTTGTTTCTCCGGGCGGTGTCGGTCTTATTCTTGTTGGTAAGTAAGTAAGTAAGATGTATATTTGCCGCTTATTTCTTCTGTACAAGGCGAATGTTATCCTCATCGTAATTTATCATACGTCGGAAATCATGCTGATTGCAGCAGTGAGAAAACGAGCGTGGTGTGCCGTGATGTATAATTTACAACAACGACAGTCACACTGAAATCGGCCGGTGTCCCATGTTGCCGGCCACTGAGGCATCATCTGATCATGCATGCATCATAATCTGACAGCCCTTTTACAATTTTCATGGATCGCCATGATTTCATCGAAGTTCTCACCATGGAGCCTACTATGGTGATAACCATTTTTTCTTCAGTTGATCCTGGACCTCGGAAACAAAATAACCTCAGAAAATATTTATTTTACTTATTATTTGCAGCGCCAAGGCATATTGAGCACAGATTGACATTTAATGCTTGCAATTGAATTGACAATAATTAAGGCAATGATTTGGTGTAAGACTCATGAAATATAATGACAACGGATCTGCTGCAATTTGTCAGTCTTTTGTCCAGGATATTGCCTTTTCAACGGGAGGTCTTACACCAAAGCCTTGCCATAATTAATCACACATAAATCACAGATTGCAGTCTTTTCATTTCACGAGGTTGATTTAAGGTTAAATCATACAATGAGTCCCGTCAAAATGCAAGGCCTGAAATTGACGTAATTAATGAGTGCATTTGATTTAACGAGACACAATTCTCAGAAACCTCCCTTGCCAGGGTAGCTAAAGAATATATAGCCCTCTAGTATGAGGGCTATACGACGGTCCCAGTCACCCCCAGCGAGGGTTTTAGATAATTTTATTACGAATCACCACCTCTGAAACTGCCGTACATCTGATCTCTATCCCCTCCTGCGCACTATTTTAAAATCTTGCGTACTATTGTGAAATAGTAACGCATATATCGCCGTCTGAATTTTCCAGTCGACAACTTCCACTTTATATGCGCCATGTTCAATTGCAAATGGCCCAGCACACATATACCGTGACGTCACCAACATGGCGCACAGAGAGTTGAAGTTTTCGACTGGAAAATTCAGACGACGATATATATGCATTACTATTTCACAATAGTGCGCAAAATTTTTAAATAGTGCGCACGATGACGCGATTTCACATCAGACACGCCCTGCGTTTGGTCCGGAAACATGAAAGAGAGGGTTAAGTCCCTATGTCTGACCGGTAGTGACAGTTCCAGACTGGTATCAATTGTATCATGAACACGAATGAAGCTAAGATAGCCTTATCATCGCCTACGTATTTTTATCAGACGAATCCGAGCTTTCAAACAAGATGTGTTACAATGCATAAAATTGTCTAGAAAATTCATATTGTCGTATGCCAATGACAGACAATCGTGGACAGGACAGAGGGGGTTAACAAGATCGACCGGTCCGGTACGAAAAAACTGACAGGTGTCACATGATAAGGGACTGGGACGTGATTGGTTGAAAGTTTAAGGTCGACACAGGGGTCAAATTGACCTACATGCGGCGACCTCTCCATTGACGGTTGTTTCTCCGGGCGGTGTCGGTCTTATTCTTGTTGGTAAGTAAGTAAGTAAGATGTATATTTGCCGCTTATTTCTTCTGTACAAGGCGAATGTTATCCTCATCGTAATTTATCATACGTCGGAAATCATGCTGATTGCAGCAGTGAGAAAACGAGCGTGGTGTGCCGTGATGTATAATTTACAACAACGACAGTCA
Organism: Hanleya hanleyi; assembly: GCA_036873755.1. NCBI lineage: Eukaryota > Metazoa > Mollusca > Polyplacophora > Lepidopleurida > Hanleyidae > Hanleya > Hanleya hanleyi. The sequence continues at coordinate 105,507 of JAVTVY010044941.1, forward strand.
CACTGAAATCGGCCGGTGTCCCATGTTGCCGGCCACTGAGGCATCATCTGATCATGCATGCATCATAATCTGACAGCCCTTTTACAATTTTCATGGATCGCCATGATTTCATCGAAGTTTATCTCACCATGGAGCCTACTATGGTGATAACCATTTTTTCTTCAGTTGATCCTGGACCTCGGAAACAAAATAACCTCAGAAAATATTTATTTTACTTATTTATTTGCAGCGCCAAGGCATATTGAGCACAGATTGACATTTAATGCTTGCAATTGAATTGACAATAATTAAGGCAATGATTTGGTGTAAGACTCATGAAATATAATGACAACGGATCTGCTGCAATTTGTCAGTCTTTTGTCCAGGATATTGCCTTTTCAACGGGAGGTCTTACACCAAAGCCTTGCCATAATTAATCACACATAAATCACAGATTGCAGTCTTTTCATTTCACGAGGTTGATTTAAGGTTAAATCATACAATGAGTCCCGTCAAAATGCAAGGCCTGAAATTGACGTAATTAATGAGTGCATTTGATTTAACGAGACACAATTCTCAGAAACCTCCCTTGCCAGGGTAGCTAAAGAATATATAGCCCTCTAGTATGAGGGCTATACGACGGTCCCAGTCACCCCCAGCGAGGGTTTTAGATAATTTTATTACGAATCACCACCTCTGAAACTGCCGTACATCTGATCTCTATCCCCTCCTGCGCACTATTTTAAAATCTTGCGTACTATTGTGAAATAGTAACGCATATATCGCCGTCTGAATTTTCCAGTCGACAACTTCCACTTTATATGCGCCATGTTCAATTGCAAATGGCCCAGCACACATATACCGTGACGTCACCAACATGGCGCACAGAGAGTTGAAGTTTTCGACTGGAAAATTCAGACGACGATATATATGCATTACTATTTCACAATAGTGCGCAAAATTTTTAAATAGTGCGCACGATGACGCGATTTCACATCAGACACGCCCTGCGTTTGGTCCGGAAACATGAAAGAGAGGGTTAAGTCCCTATGTCTGACCGGTAGTGACAGTTCCAGACTGGTATCAATTGTATCATGAACACGAATGAAGCTAAGATAGCCTTATCATCGCCTACGTATTTTTATCAGACGAATCCGAGCTTTCAAACAAGATGTGTTACAATGCATAAAATTGTCTAGAAAATTCATATTGTCGTATGCCAATGACAGACAATCGTGGACAGGACAGAGGGGGTTAACAAGATCGACCGGTCCGGTACGAAAAAACTGACAGGTGTCACATGATAAGGGACTGGGACGTGATTGGTTGAAAGTTTAAGGTCGACACAGGGGTCAAATTGACCTACATGCGGCGACCTCTCCATTGACGGTTGTTTCTCCGGGCGGTGTCGGTCTTATTCTTGTTGGTAAGTAAGTAAGTAAGATGTATATTTGCCGCTTATTTCTTCTGTACAAGGCGAATGTTATCCTCATCGTAATTTATCATACGTCGGAAATCATGCTGATTGCAGCAGTGAGAAAACGAGCGTGGTGTGCCGTGATGTATAATTTACAACAACGACAGTCACACTGAAATCGGCCGGTGTCCCATGTTGCCGGCCACTGAGGCATCATCTGATCATGCATGCATCATAATCTGACAGCCCTTTTACAATTTTCATGGATCGCCATGATTTCATCGAAGTTCTCACCATGGAGCCTACTATGGTGATAACCATTTTTTCTTCAGTTGATCCTGGACCTCGGAAACAAAATAACCTCAGAAAATATTTATTTTACTTATTTATTTGCAGCGCCAAGGCATATTGAGCACAGATTGACATTTAATGCTTGCAATTGAATTGACAATAATTAAGGCAATGATTTGGTGTAAGACTCATGAAATATAATGACAACGGATCTGCTGCAATTTGTCAGTCTTTTGTCCAGGATATTGCCTTTTCAACGGGAGGTCTTACACCAAAGCCTTGCCATAATTAATCACACATAAATCACAGATTGCAGTCTTTTCATTTCACGAGGTTGATTTAAGGTTAAATCATACAATGAGTCCCGTCAAAATGCAAGGCCTGAAATTGACGTAATTAATGAGTGCATTTGATTTAACGAGACACAATTCTCAGAAACCTCCCTTGCCAGGGTAGCTAAAGAATATATAGCCCTCTAGTATGAGGGCTATACGACGGTCCCAGTCACCCCCAGCGAGGGTTTTAGATAATTTTATTACGAATCACCACCTCTGAAACTGCCGTACATCTGATCTCTATCCCCTCCTGCGCACTATTTTAAAATCTTGCGTACTATTGTGAAATAGTAACGCATATATCGCCGTCTGAATTTTCCAGTCGACAACTTCCACTTTATATGCGCCATGTTCAATTGCAAATGGCCCAGCACACATATACCGTGACGTCACCAACATGGCGCACAGAGAGTTGAAGTTTTCGACTGGAAAATTCAGACGACGATATATATGCATTACTATTTCACAATAGTGCGCAAAATTTTTAAATAGTGCGCACGATGACGCGATTTCACATCAGACACGCCCTGCGTTTGGTCCGGAAACATGAAAGAGAGGGTTAAGTCCCTATGTCTGACCGGTAGTGACAGTTCCAGACTGGTATCAATTGTATCATGAACACGAATGAAGCTAAGATAGCCTTATCATCGCCTACGTATTTTTATCAGACGAATCCGAGCTTTCAAACAAGATGTGTTACAATGCATAAAATTGTCTAGAAAATTCATATTGTCGTATGCCAATGACAGACAATCGTGGACAGGACAGAGGGGGTTAACAAGATCGACCGGTCCGGTACGAAAAAACTGACAGGTGTCACATGATAAGGGACTGGGACGTGATTGGTTGAAAGTTTAAGGTCGACACAGGGGTCAAATTGACCTACATGCGGCGACCTCTCCATTGACGGTTGTTTCTCCGGGCGGTGTCGGTCTTATTCTTGTTGGTAAGTAAGTAAGTAAGATGTATATTTGCCGCTTATTTCTTCTGTACAAGGCGAATGTTATCCTCATCGTAATTTATCATACGTCGGAAATCATGCTGATTGCAGCAGTGAGAAAACGAGCGTGGTGTGCCGTGATGTATAATTTACAACAACGACAGTCACACTGAAATCGGCCGGTGTCCCATGTTGCCGGCCACTGAGGCATCATCTGATCATGCATGCATCATAATCTGACAGCCCTTTTACAATTTTCATGGATCGCCATGATTTCATCGAAGTTTATCTCACCATGGAGCCTACTATGGTGATAACCATTTTTTCTTCAGTTGATCCTGGACCTCGGAAACAAAATAACCTCAGAAAATATTTATTTTACTTATTTATTTGCAGCGCCAAGGCATATTGAGCACAGATTGACATTTAATGCTTGCAATTGAATTGACAATAATTAAGGCAATGATTTGGTGTAAGACTCATGAAATATAATGACAACGGATCTGCTGCAATTTGTCAGTCTTTTGTCCAGGATATTACCTTTTCAACGGGAGGTCTTACACCAAAGCCTTGCCATAATTAATCACACATAAATCACAGATTGCAGTCTTTTCATTTCACGAGGTTGATTTAAGGTTAAATCATACAATGAGTCCCGTCAAAATGCAAGGGCTGAAATTGACGTAATTAATGAGTGCATTTGATTTAACGAGACACAATTCTCAGAAACCTCCCTTGCCAGGGTAGCTAAATAATATATAGCCCTCTAGTATGAGGGCTATACGACGGTCCCAGTCACCCCCAGCGAGGGTTTTAGATAATTAAATTACGAATCACCACCTCTGAAACTGCCGTGCATCTGATCTCTATCCCCTCCTGCGCACTATTTTAAAATCTTGCGCACTATTGTGAAATAGTAACGCATATATCGCCGTCTGAATTTTCGAGTCGACAACTTCCACTTTATATGCACCATGTTCAATTGCAAATGGCCCAGCACACATATACCGTGACTTCACCAACATGGCGCACAGAGAGTTGAAGTTTTCGACTGGAAAATTCAGACGACGATATATGCATTACTATTTCACAATAGTGCGCAAATTTTTTAAATAGTGCGCACGAGGGGATAGAGATTAGATGTACGGCAGTTTCAGAGGTGGGTGATTCGTAATAAAATTATCTAAAACCCTCGCTGGGGGTGACTGGGCCCGTCATATAGCCCTCGTACTAGAGGGCTATATATTATTTAGCTATTGCCAGGGGTGCCCTGTTCAGACTGTTGCCAGTCCAAGACTGATTTTGACAGAAGTAAAGACTAACCGTTTTGTGTATTTGTAGGTATACTCGGTAGGGTTATCCTGAGGCACCATGTCTTACCAAGTTTATTCCATAGTGAGTACCATATTTTACATAACTAATACAGGGTAATGTGTTGGTAATAATTGCTGCATGATAGACCATTCATTAATATAATGAATATATACAGGTGTTTAACACACATAATTTACACATTTGATTTTGAGACTTGCTATTAATTATATATATGTTTGAAATATTTGGAGATTGTGAAAGCTAAACTCTGGCCTTGAAATCTTGTTCAACTTGCAGCCTTAAGTTCTGTTTTGTGGTGAGGCAGATCTGGGATGGTGGGGAAACTGGCTGTTTTAGTTTATGCATTTCTAACGAACTTTGATCAGGAAGCACCAAGCCCCCATCTCGGATAAAGCTGTGTCAAAAAATGTGAGACATGTTTGTGTAAATCTGCATGTACACGTATCCAGAACATGTGACACATGTGGTTGAGTCATCCATGCATATACGATACATGAACCGTGCTTATATTTTTCCCATGTATATATATGATTATTGACATGCAGATGGTTTCAAGCCTTGAACTTAAAATTCGTTTTGTAACTTGACAAATATCATCCTGCCTTCTCCCTGTTTCTCTCCATCGATATTATCTTTTCGTACAAGATTTAATTTTGTATAATTTTTAATGTTTTGACAGTATGTTGTCACATAATGTGTGACCACCTGTACATTGAATCTTCTTGCCTAGATCTTGTTTCATATACATGTATTATCACCATGATATGTGTTGTTACTTGGATTGAAGGCAATGGACCATGCTCATGAGAATAAGGGTGTTCCTCTCTCAGCGAGGAAGAGAAAGAGTCTGCTCAGTAGCTGAGATGCTTAGTCTGTGTACCTGTCATTAACTGTCCAGAGAACAATAGAGGGGTTAATGGAGAACAATAGAGGGATTAATGGAGAGCAATAGAATCCAAGATGGCCACACTGATGACATCACAGTGACATAATTTTCCCAGAAGGCATCCAATATGAGGAAGTCACATTGTTTGATCATTCACAGATCTTTGATATCATTAGAATTTATTGCACTGTGTGACCTCAGACTTATCATCAACCTTTTGACCTGTGCAAAGTTTAGATGTGTAAGCTATGTGTGGGTGTAAAGATGATTATATTATAGATAATCAGCTTGCAATATTTGCTTTTCACCTGGATACCAATTTTGATATATGGCATGCCAGTGTGGGCCCAGTCAATCCAATAAAAGAAGGTGATGTTTCGCGCTTGTTTACAAAATGAACCAAACGGGCCTAGAACCAGTGTTAATTAGTTATCATCATTACCTATGGGATACAAAATTAAGCTAATTATTCGTAGATCTGTTTATTTGAACATTGGAATTTTTTTAAAGCTAATGTTGTATTGGTCAAATGCAGGTGCTTGTCCATCAATGACCAGTGGGGTATTAAATTTGATTATCTGATTGGTCTGTCATGGTGGAGTGGTGGTGTGGTATGATTATAATTTGATCGATTAACTGTAAGGCCATCCACAATAATATTTTTGTTTCCAGTAACCCTACCTGCCCATATATTTTGCAGTCAAAAAAAAAGTTTGGGCAGACAATTCCTGTTATTTCTGTGTTTTTCAGCAGTACCCCATGAAACACTACATGTATACAAAAAGGTCAAAATTCACAAAAAAAAAAAATTCCTGCCTACCCACCTACCGAAATTTTCTAAAGTTGGTTACTGGAAGCAAAAATATTATTGTGGATGGCCTAATGATTGGAATTTCAGAAAGCTGCCAGATCTGACATTTCTGACATGACAGTATCTCAGTCACACATGTGACCTTGTTGGCAATGGCTAAGTCAGCCAGTCCTATAGCTGGTCGACTTCTGTGTGCCATGCTGTCAAGCAGAGCTGATTTGACTAAAAACCTGCGGCTGTCAAGTCGTTGGATTCGATAAATAAATTGAAGTAATGGATGGTATTTGATGGATGATACATCGTTTTGGACCACTGAACATACATTCAGAAAATATTTGGCATTGTGTGTGTACAGCATCAGAAATATTTAGGACTCATAATTTGGCAAAAATAATGTTCTGAAAACTCACGTGTGTAATTTTATCACGTCCTGATTGCTACCGATAGACGGTCTTTTTCTGCTTCATCCCGAATAAATAAACCGTCTAAAATCTTCTAGATGTCATGATACGTATTCCTGGTTACTCTTCGCATAATGAATATCGAAAATTTATTGAATCTTCCACGTAAACAGGTCAATATCCCGTTGTTTACGTGACGTTTGGCGAGCTCATCTTCGCCATTGCGTTCAAAAACGTTCCCTTCTCCGCCTGATTCAGTCCAATGCGCACGTGCACTGACCGATGTAAACAGTTCGGCCAATCAGGAAGTCGGGTTTACGTCAGGTGATCAGTATTTTCGCGGGAGGTCGTTACAGATTCGGAGTGAATGGCATTTTATCCAATAAAATCGACGTATTTCTACTATATGCCAGGAATAACCTGTAAGAAAATGAAAGCAGGGTTATTGCCCTTCAATTTGATGCCCGGAACATGGATATTTTCTGTCTGTTTTTTGTTGTAGAAGCTTGTCAACAAGGTGCATTTTCACGCGTTTTGACGAACATTTCGGAAGAAACGGCACTCTGTTTCACATTTGTAGACTATCTTCACACAATCAGATGTCTTTTTTAGTAAATAAACACCAAACTTGCGTGAAATATTTCGTGAAATAATATGTTTTAAATGGAGTGAGCCGTGCCTGGTTCGATTTTTCCCACACGTGGCTCCAAATTGTTTTGAAAGTGGATCAACTTGCAATGATCACACTGAACGTATATATCCGGAGTCGACATTGAGAACATGAGTCTGCCAACGGATATATCCGGAGTTGACCGGACAAGGGTTAAGTCGCATATTTTCTCGATGTCGAACATACAATGCCTTTGGGGTATACATTTCTTTTATCTGGGTCTAACATTTCCTTTCACAGATCTATTTTAATCTCGTATCTGATTTGACTTTTGGCCTACATACATTGTAAATCCTTATTGATCATGCATAATCCCAACGATGCAGTACTCGGCGATCTCAGTGTTTCGATATCTATATTGGGGTCCAGCACCCAGCCCTCCCAATTAGCCACAGTACTTGACAATAGACCTAAACCCTGATGACTTGTTATTCGTCTTTCAATCACGTGATAATTTGTGCATCTTGACATACTTGACAGGTGATCAATTATCCTCAATCTAGCATCGCTTATGAAACACGACATTATTTCATTTTCAATGCTACCCTGTGTCACAAGACGTGAACACATATTTGTAACCAGACACACCAAATTAGAACTTGCTCTTTCAGCTATACCATTCCACGGGCCTCATGTTGGCAATTCAATTGATGTGTTACATGTAGGAAGTGGCTGGGTATTTTAATTTGTATTATATGCCCACCTGCTATTTAATTGTCATGGATGCACATTGCATCATGGGATAGAAGTGGGATAAAATGTCATCAGGGTTCAGGTCTATTGCTGAGGTAAATGAAGTGGCTAAAACAGGTAACCTGAAGTATGAACATGTTGGTTATTTTGTTACCAGAAGATTTCTGCAGAGGCAGATATTTCTAATTGTGTGGTCTGAGTACGATCCCTCCCCCTACAAAACATTTCAAAGACCTAATAACATGATCAGTTTGTTTGCCCCTTTTCTATGGTATAAACTTTCATTTCCAGTAAATTTGATCAGCCCAAATATTAGTTCAAGTTATACATTAATTTGATCAGCCCAGATACTAGTTCAAGGTGTACATTAATCTGATCGGCCCGGACATGCGAGATATTAGTTCTAGCTGTACATTAATTCGATACGACCAGATATTAGTTCTAGGTGTACATTAATTTGATCAGCCCAGATACATGTATTAGTCCCAGATGTGCATTAATTTCATCAGCCCAGACATTAGTTTTGCGTAAACATTAATTTCAACAGTCCAGATATTAGTTTTAGCTCTATGTTAATTTGTTGAGCTGCGACATATCAGACATTAGTTCTAGGTGTATATTAATTTGATCAGCCCAGATATTAGTTCAAGGTGTATGTCGATATGATCAGCCCATATTAATTCTAGGTATACATTAATTTGAACAGCCCAGATATTAGTTCTACATGTACATTTTTCAAAAGTGGAAGGCACAGGCACAGGGATTTTCCAAATCTCTTATCTTAAAAATGTTCCTAGAGACAAGTTTCATATAGAGTTCAAATAGGGCCGCTATAAATTAGCTTATGCCAGGTATACATTAATTTCATCGGCCCAGACATGCCAAATATCAGTTGTAGGTGTACATTAATTTGATCAGCCCAGATATATGTTCTATGTGTAAGTTAATATGATCAGCCCATACTAGTTCTAGGTTTACATTAAATTGATCAGCCTGCTCAGATATTAGTTCTAGGTGTATATTAATTTGATCAGCTCAGGTATTAGTTCTAGATGTACATTAATTGCCCAGATACTAGTTCTTGATGTACATTAATTTGATCAATCATGATATTACTTCTAGGCATAGCCCTCACATAATTTGATCTGTCCAGATATTAGTTCTAGGTGTAGCCCTACATTAAATTGATCAGCCCAGATATTAGTTCTAGGTGTAGTCGACATTAATCTGATCGGCCCAGATAATAGTTCTTGGTGTACATTAATTTGATCTGCCCAGATTTCAGTTCTAGGTTTAGCCCTACATTAAATTGATCAGCCCAGATATTAGTTCTAGGTGTAGTCGACATTAATCTGATCGGCCCAGATAATAGTTCTTGGTGTACATTAATTTGATCGACCCAGATATCAGTTCTAGGTGTAGATTAATTTGAATAGACCCGATATCAGTTCTAGGTGTAGCCCTACATGAATTCGATCGGCCCAGATATTAGTCCTAGGTGTGCATTAATGTGATCAGCTCAGATATAAGTTCTATGTGCAAGTTAATATGATCAGCTCATATTAGTTCTAGTTTTACATTAAATTGATCAGCCTGCTCAGATATTAGTTGTAGGTGTACACTAATTTGATCAGCTCAGATATTACTTCTAGATGTACCTTAATTTAATCAATCCAAATATTAGTTCTACCTATACATTAATTTGATTAGCCCAGACATTTGTCCAGGTGTACATTGATTTGATCAGCCCAGATATTAGTTCTAGGTGTAAGTTAATATGATCAGCCCATATTAGTTCTAGGTTTACATTAAATTGATCAGCCTGCTCAGATGTTAGTTCTAGGCGTACAAATTAATTTGATCAGCTCAGATATTCGTTCTAGATGTACATTAATTTAATCAGCCCAGATACTAGTTCTGAATGTACATTAATTTGATCAACCATGATATTACTTCTAGGCATAGCCCTCGCATAATTTGATGAGCCCAGATATTAGTTCTTTGTGTACATTAATTTGATCAGTCCAGATATTAGTTCTATGTGTAGCCCTACATTAAATTGATCAGCCCAAATATTAGTTCTATGTGTAGACCTACATTAATCTGATTGCCCCAGATAATAGTTCTTGGTGTACATTAATTTGATCTGCCCAGATTTTAGTTCTAGGTTTAGCCCTACTTTAATTTGATCAGCCCAGATATTAGTTCTAGGTCTAGTCCTATATTAACTTGATCGGCTCAGATATTAATTCTAGGTATACATTAATTTGAATAGCCCCGATATTAGTATTAGGCGTAGCCCTACATTAATTTGATCGGCTCAGATTTTATTTCTTGGTGTGCATTAATTTGATCAGCCCAGATATTAGTTCTAGGTTTACATTAATTTGATCAACCTAGATAGTTCTAGGTGTACATTAATTTGAACAGCCCAGATATTAGTTCTACATGTAGGTATACATTAATTTCATCGGCCCAGACATGCCAAATATCAGTTGTTGTAGGTGTACATTCATTTGATCAGCCCGGATATTAGTTATAGCTATGCATTAATTTGATCAGCCCAGATATAGGTTCTACGTGTAAGTCAATATGATCTGCCCATATTAGTTCTAGGTTTACATTAAATTGATTAGCCTGTTCAGATATTAGTTCTAGATGTACATTAATTTAATCAATCCAAATATTAGTTCTACCTATAAATTAATTTGATTAGCCCAGACATCTGTCCAGGTGTACATTGATTTGATCAGCCCAGATATTAGTTTTAGGTGCAAGTTAATATGATCAGCCCATATTAGTTTTTGGTTTACATTAAATTGATCAGCCTGCTCAGATGTTAGTTCTAGATGTACAAATTAATTTGATCATCTCAGATATTCGTTCTAGATGTACATTAATTTAATCAGCCCAGATACTAGTTCTTGATGTACATTAATTTGATCTACCATGATATTACTTCTAGGCATAGCCCTCGCATAATTTGAACAGTCCAGATATTAGTTCTAGGTGTAACCCTGCATTAAATTGATCAGCCCAAATATTAGTTCTAGGTGTAGACGTACATTAATCTGATTGGCCCAGATAATAGGTTTTGGTGTACATTAATTTGATCTGCCCAGATTTTAGTTCTAGGTTTAGCCCTACTTTAATTTGATCAACCCAGATATTAGTTCTAGGAGTAGCCCTACATTAACTTGATCGGCCTAGATATTAGTTCTGGGTATACATTAATTTGAATGGCCCCGATATTAGTTTTAGGTGTAGCCCTACATTAATTTGATCGGCCCAGATTTTAGTTCTTGGTGTACATTAATTTGATCAGCCCAGATATGAGTTCTAGGTGTACATTAATTTGATCGGCCCAGATTTTAGTTCTAGGTGTACATTAATTTGATCAGCCCAGATATTTGATCTATGTGGACATTAATTTGATCAGTCCAGTCATTAGTTCTAGCTGTACATTAATTTGTTCAGCCCAGACATATCAGGTATTAGTTCTAGGTGTATATTACTTTGATTAGCCCAGATATTAGTTCTAAGTGTATGTTAAGATTAACCCATATTAGTTCTAGAACTAGGTGTACATTAATTTAATCAGCCTGCCCAGATATTAGTTCTAGGTGTACATTGATTTGATCAGCCCAGATATTAGTTTTAGGTATACATTTTGATCAGCCCAGACATGCCGAATATTAGTTCTAGGTGTACATTAATTTGGTCAGCCCAGATACTAGTTCAAGGTGTACATTAATTTGATCAGCCCAGACATGCCAGCTATTAGTTCTAGGTGTACATTGATTTGATCAGCCCAGATATTAGTTCTAGGTGTACATTAATTTGATCAGCTCAGATACTAGTTCAAGGTGTACATTAATTTGATCAGCCCAGACATGCCAGCTATTAGTTCTAGGTGTACATTGATTTGATCAGCCCAGATATTAGTTCTGGGTGTACATTAATTTTATCAGCCCAGATAATAGTTATTGATGTACACTAATTAGATCAACCCAGGTTTTAGTTCTAGGTGGGCAATCTATTTGACCAGCTTAGATATTGGTTCCAGGTGTACATGTAAATTAATTTGATTATTTTGATATTAATTCTAGATGAACATTAGGATATTAGTTCTATGTGTACATTAATTTGATCAGTCCAGATATTTGTTCTAGCTATACATTAATCTGATCAGCCCAGACATGCCAGCTATTAGTTCTAGGTGTACAATGATTTGATCAGCCCAGATATTAGTTCTAGGTGTACATTAATTCTGTCAGCCCAGATATTAGTTCAAGGTGTACATTAATTTGATCAGCTCAGACATGCCAGATATTAGTTCTAGGTGTACATTGATTTGATCAGCCCAGATATTAGTTCTAGGTGTACATTAATTTTATCAGCCCAGATAATAGTTATTGATGTACAATAATTAGATCAACCCAGGTTTTAGTTCTAGGTGGGCAATCTATTTGACCAGCTTAGATATTGGTTCCAGGTGTACATGTAAATTAATTTGATTATTTTGATATTAATTCTAGATGAACATTAGGATATTAGTTCTATGTGTACATTAATTTGATCAGTCCAGATATTTGTTCTAGCTATACATTAATCTGATCAGCCCAGACATGCCAGCTATTAGTTCTAGGTGTACAATGATTTGATCAGCCCAGATATTAGTTCTAGGTGTACATTAATTCTGTCAGCCCAGATATTAGTTCAAGGTGTACATTAATTTGATCAGCTCAGACATGCCAGATATTAGTTCTAGGTGTACATTGATTTGATCAGCCCAGATATTAGTTCTAGGTGTACATTAATTTTATCAGCCCAGATAATAGTTATTGATGTACAATAATTAGATCAACCCAGGTTTTAGTTCTAGATGGGCAATCTATTTGACCAGCTCAGATATTGGTTCCAGGTGTACATGTAAATTAATTTGATTATTTTGATTTGATTAAATATTAGGGTAAATCCTATAATAATTCAATCACACAAAGTGAAATCTTCAAAATGATTTGAACAAGAAGTTGACAAAAGTGGTTCAAAATCACGAAGATGAACACAGGTTAGATACATGTACCATAGTTAATGTATGAATGTGAAGATCACAATGAAACATGTGGGTGGTGCCTGGCGGGGTATACTTGAGACATGATTTCACCTGGGGTCAGGCCTGGCCTGAATTCTTCCTCACCCACTGACATGATCCACTGATAACCTGTAGTGGGCAGTGTTTAGTTGTGGGGGTGACTGAATACCTTCCTACATAGTTATCATAGTTTATGTGACCTCAGGCACACAGCTCAGTTGAGCAAACTTCCTTTCAGCCTTTTTATGGTGATTTATAACTACTGATAAAAGTTCTATATTGAACAAGTCTACTCCAAATAGTACATGTATGCTCACATGTACACATATAGGTCTGCAGGTTTCTCAGATTTTATATACGGTATATGTATGAATAAAATCCAGAGTAATTAATCCCTTAACTTTGTCACCACACAACCAGTCAATGGCTTAACGGTTCTACCAAATACACCCTGTACACTTTGCAGGAAAACATACAGAGAAGATCGATACAAGTTGATATTTTTTTCCATGAAAAATGACATCATATTGGAGTTTTTAACACAATGAAACAGATGGGGTGAAAAACGTATTGAAGCCGTAACCTCTGACCTGTGACATCAGAGTCTGATTACGATAACATCTTACAATATCGACTAGTTGATTCTGTCGAACGTCGTATTGTGACGTGCTCTGCACAACAATTGGGTATGACGACATCATCATGACATCAACAAAGACGGTACATTTTCGCTGTGTGACGTTGTTGGCGTATTGTTACGTTACAATGGAAATGTCAACTAGAAAATTTGCTACTATTGCTCACTATGAATGATCGTTTCCAAACAGGCATGGAAATGAAGGATTTCAAGTTCAGTTTTTTGAAAACTTCGACCATTCTCCATGTTCTCAGAAACAGTGAACCGCTATTAAGGATGTCCGCTGGTGGTAAATCAAAGTAATTAACTTTTTGAATAATGTGTGTTGTTGCATTCATAATTGTGTAATATGAGGAAAAACAAAGAAAAAAATATAGGTTGGTGTGCGTTTTTTAGCTGTAGGCAACGTTAAGTGGACTTACCCATGCTCAATTTGATAACCCAGAAAGCATAGGGAATAGCCCTAGTTTTGAAGCATATTCATGAAAAATTCATATAAATAGTATTTAACTTTTTCTTATATTCTAACTGTTTGCAGATAATCACAATGTCTATCAAAATTTAGCAAATTGGATGGATGTTGGTGTGCAAAATTCTCGGCTAGAAGGCTTTTAATGGAAATCCCCATCTCTTAACCTAGGGAAGGGAGGTAACCCAATAGAAAAACAGGCAAAATGGCTGCCAAAGTCAAAAACCACCAGCGGACATCCTTAAAAGTCAAATGTAATCTCTTACAACAATTTAAACTTGCACTGAGTTGGTGATGGAGTTATTTCCATAATCATTTTAAACTGTCAAAGAAAAGGAATTAGGAGTGCCAGTGGATCACATTTCAAGATTAAGAATGAAAACAAATTATGCAAAGCACTGTAAACATGGTGAAGTAAATCTAATGCGATATATGTTATAATGCAGCAGCTGTCATTATAGAAGTTGTCCGAACACTCCAGGAACAGGTTGCGTGTGAAATATGAGTCATCTTGCAAATTAACTTTTCGTAAGCTCAATTTCACGGCCTGATGATAAACTCATTATAGAGGAACATAACAGGATTAAACTCTCATGTAGGCCTACATGTTCTGCTGTCCTGGAAATAATTGTGCATTTGTATACAAAGGTGTATTGTGATCATTCTACATGTTCTAGTTGATAAAGCATGTATGACACTCACACTGAATATATGATTTACCATCAATCAGCAAAAAACCCTCATTTCTTTCAGTTTGTACCCTATGGCCCTAACAAAGAGACTACAAGTTACCAGTACATGTACTGCAAGTGTGACCTCCTTCCATGTTGTACTGATGCAGATTTGTTGGTCTCTCTCCAAACTTATTTGCAGCTCCATAGAGAGCAGGGTGCGAAATAACCCTTTGCCTGGTTGCCCGGGGCAACCTAAATTTCCTTTGGGCAACCAAATTTTGTCCAAATTGCAATGCATTTGGATGTGTTGGTTGCCCGTGCTTGCCGAAGGGCAACTCATATTTGTTTGTCTATTTCATACCCTGGAGAGAGAGAATTAAGTTTTAACATCAACTTTTAGACTGCACTCATATTGTGGTGTACGTTAAACATGTTAAATGCTGTGCTTAAATTAGGATGCATCCAAATTAGCAAGGGAAAAAATCTTTAAAAAAAAAAAAAAATTAAAATTTTTCTCGCATTGTGAGTTATGTCATATTTGAATCAAAGGCTACCTGGTATCTATTTTACCAGAATTTGAGGATTACTAATTTGGGCATGTTTAAATAATATTTTTTTTATCTTGCATTGCCAAAATCAGAGTAAAATTGTTATTATGCCAGCATCAAATAATTTCAATATACACCTACTATCATGTATCTGTGAAAAAATTGTTCATTTCATATTTGCTAGATATTGCATATGATTTGGTTCCTGTTGGTTCAATGCATTTTGCTGAGAAGCAATGATAATGTGTTGTATAGCACTGTAATATCACTTGTCTTTATTGCACCATGTAAGCGTCCTGTCTGTGTCTTGTGCGCTGTCCTCAGTGTTTTGTAGAGTGGATGGAGGGTGGATGGTTCCATGCTGCTTCAAAGATTTCTTCTTTGAAGTACATGTAACAGGAACACTGTAACTGGGCTGGGTGGTGCTTAGTTGGTTCATCGTGATATACAAATGTAGCTAAAATATTGTTGAAAGCGACGTTAAATTCTGTTCACTCACTCACTCACTTGTTCATAATCATCATCCTGATTTCTTTTTACAGGAGACTCCATCAAGTATTCAAATCCCTGGTGGTCTCCATGCAGGCAAACAGATCATCATCCGAGGTCGTATGGAGGATGGGGGTGACATGTTAGTACATATATGTATTGTAATATCAGTACCTAAATGTGCAAGAAGAAATAATCAACTAGAGAATGGTGTGTTCAAACTTGGATACAATATGATGGAGTGATTCTAAGCCTCATTTTGTAATGTCCACTGCTATAAAAAGCTGTACTCATTACTGTGCCATACGGTACTGAACTTCCATCGCCTGTAACCACATCTAAGAAAAAACACCTGAGCATTCTGTAGACAAGAATTAATTAGCTGTGTTGCAAACCAGAGACTATGAATTTGATAAATTGATAGCTCTATTTGGGTGCAATATAAACTACCTGATTACCCTTCATAATGTTGTTAATTTGGATGGGGAAAATGTCTGAAGTCCAAATGCTAGTAGATTTATTAAAAATGAATAATTCATCACATAAATATGATGTGCACATCTTCAAAGTATGCCTAGCAAACCTCCAAAGTTTCAAGGGTTTCAAAGTCTCCAGTCAAAATTGTGGAACTTGTTGATTATCGGAGATTGCCAACTCTACACGAAATTGATGAAATGACTTTGGGTATTGAAACCTAAAGTAAGAGGAATTGGTAACTTTATTGTATTCAGCTGCAGATGTTATTTTCACTTTTATACCATGTATACAGGGATTCATAGAAGTCCAAATTTTTACTACCCACTATAAAATATTGAGTTCTTTTTATGCTCAAATTGAGTTTTTCCAAGTTTTTACGACCCACCCACAAGTTGATATTGAGTTTTTGAATGTTTTTACAACCCTACCAATTAAGATATGAACAAATAGTTTCTGTAGTACTAAGGTGAGCTATCTAATGTGATTTGGACAATGGTCATCTGAATGACAAAAAAACACATGTTCTGTATTGTAACTTGCTCACTTATTTTAATAGATTTCATTTGTTTGGACCTCGTGTTTGTAGCAACACCAATAGCGGTAAGAGATCACAAACTATCATAAACATTCAAAGATAATTATCATATAACGCTTGCAAGAGACGCTATAAAATCCTTACATCATCAGCGGATTTTCACGTAAGATGTAACAGCTGTCAAGCAGAATGATGTCTTGAACTCAGACTTCTACTTTACGTCCATCGCATGGTTGCCGTCAAACTTCAGAACAAAGGAACTGCAGGGGTAGAATTTCGCAAAATTTTGCGAGAATCCAGTTGGATTCTTAGTGGCTTAGTTTGCGAGAATCCAAAGAATCCAAATTTGCGGAACCAAGCATTTCGTGACCAGTTGCCATTTTCACTAGTGCTAGTTACTGCACAACTAGATGTAAACTTCTCAATGGGAAAAATTGAAATCGCCTCATTTATTCTGAGGAGGGTGGTTAGCACACCTATAATAGCACAAATTAGTTCAGGCGAGTGATTATCTCCATTGATGAGCAGTATTCAACCTAAACAGGTTTGGTAAGTGATAAGTATATACTCTTAATTTTATTTCATTTGTATCTTTGTATTGCATATGAAACAAATATTGGAATTGTCTGCATTGCAAAAAAAAATAATAATCATAAAAAAAATAAATAAATAAATAAATAAAAATCTGGCCACCTGCTGCATTCCCTGACAAGCAGTAAATCAACAATTGTTATTAATGAACCTTTATATAAAGGCTAGGCTATGGATTTATATGAGATACGCAAAAACATTTAAAAAAAATAAGGAAATTCCAGATATTTTTGTACCACATTTTCTCATTTTATACCATGATGGTTTTTACAGTGAAAGATAAAAATAACCAACAAAAATTCAAGACTCACGGACATAAACAAGAAATGCAATGCCGTTAAAGTTAAAATCTAGACCTCAAATAAACCGACTTCTGAAGAAATGCATGTTCTCAACGTAAAGTGCTAGACCGCGTTGTTGTTGTTGTTCATGACGGGTATCATACACGCAATGTCTCGGCCGTAGCAACGATCCATTTTTATTTTCATAAATTTCCTACCGCTTGATTCTACTTTGCCCGATGTTCTGTCCTAGGGAAAATTGTTTGTCATTCTAATTATGAACGAATCCGAATCAAATTCATCTGCTAAATGATATCCAAAATGTCCCAGGACCAGGTTTCATTTTCACCCTCGTGTACTTTTCGTCTACAGACCGCCAGCTAGCATTCAATTCCTTCATATAGACTGTTTTCGTCTGTTGGGTTTAACGTAGGTAGCTGTGCTCCAGCAGCCGAGCGAAGGAGAATACACTCATACCTTCGGCGCCAGTCGGGAACCATTACAGAGAGCATTCGAGGCTCCCAAAAAATAATCGAGCAAAGGTCTCCGAGGTTTAGTTAGCGCATTACGTCAGCAAAATCTTAATCCGTTTGTGTACGTTTCGCAGAACTCGCAAATTGTCGAAGGATCGGCGATGATTTTCACATCACTGAAATAATTTGCACCATTTCGAGTATTGAGTTTTCGTCAAAAACATTGAGTATTTCTTGTCCAAAACGTACACTTTTGAGTTTTTTGCTGTCTATATTCAGTTTTTGACATTTTTTTTCTACCGTTTAACGGTAGTAAAAACGGACGTCTATGAATCCCTGGTATACTTAATGCAGGGAGTAATTCAGACAGGTTTCAATACTGGTATACCGCTTTCGGCACCCAAACTCTTGCGCCCAAATACTGTCAAACCAATTTGAATGTCCGCTAAAAATCTAAACCAAAATTACTCAAAATCATTCTAATGGACTTATTTTTATTATTTATCGATGAAATAATTGATTATTTCCTGTGTACAGGCAGATGGAAATTTTCCAACTCGCATCCCGTGCTTCTTGACTTAATTCATGTGTGCCGCCATTTCAGCATGGTTTAAGCCCTGACTCTGCATCGGTTTTGCACAGTGTTTACTTCCGGGTTTCCGGGTTTCGCTTTAGTCGACCGGGTGTCCCCAAAAAATGCCTGGATTAGTCCCTGGCATGCTCAGATTGGTTCATGCAGACGCAGAAAACATCTCATTTAGTGTCATAACAATAAAATTGTATTGTTGCCAATAAAATTGTATTGTTGACAAATAAAAGAAAGCAAAATTTGAATGAATTTGATGTTTTTGTCCACCACCCGATGGGGACTTAGGGATTTGCTTCATCCGTCTTTACGAACTTGTACAGTGAGTTGGTCATCCTCGTGTGCCATTCGCAAGGTTTGAGATTTGCCTGGACTTGTGAAGATGTGGGTTGGTATGAATGAGGTGATGGCTAGGATTGTTTTTTGGCAACCTGAATAATCTAATATGGCCACCATGACCACTGTGGCCTTGACCCCTGTTCAGCCATGCTACCTAAGCTTGTGAATGCAAGAACTCAATAATGCTTTGTCCAACTGACATCAAACTGGCTTCCGCTCCTCAGAGAGCTTGTCATAAGAGGCAACTAACTGGGGCACCCGTGGAGTTCCCGGGTGTGAAAAGGAATAGAACCCCGGTTCTGGGTGTTAAAAGGAATAGGACTCTACCCGAGTGGTTTCCGGGTGTGAAAAGGAATAGGATCAAACGTCATGATTATGACTGAAAAGTATTGAAAGCGATGTTAAATCATATTCACTCGCTCACTCAAACTTGGACAGTGGGTTGGTATAAGTAAGAGGATATCTGGGATTGTTTTTCGTTAACCTACATAATCCAATATGGCTGCCATGGACCCCCTATTGAACCATGCTATGTAAGCATGTGACTGCAATAACTAAAAAACTATAGGACAGTTTTTCGCCAGAATTACTTTTTATTTACAAATTTCCAGATAACATTTGTCCGAACAACACCTGCAGCTGTGCTAGTGATCTGTGAATGACATTCAACTTAACTGAAACAGATAGCTATTTGCATTTATTCTTCATTTCTGTCTCGAGTATAATAAATAAGTTACGCTTGCAAGGACTCGTCCATACAAAACCGAATAATCCAATAATCTAGGAGTACATGTGTAAGGTTTCTAGCTGGCCAAAAAAAAAACAGAGAGGAAATTCCATTTTCTTTTCCATTTTCCAGTTTCGCCATCAATCTTCAGACACACGACTATGAGGGCTGTAATATAGCCTTCCATCTGAACCCTCGTCACAGCGAAAACATCGTGGTACGTAACCACTATGATGGAGACTGGGGATCTGAGGAGAGAGATGATGTGTATTATTACCCCTTTGGCGGCAGACAAGACTTCACAGTCCGTATACTTGTCACTGATGAGGAGTACAAAGTAAGTGATGCATGATCAGTTTTATCTCGCAGTCCTAAACTAAGCATCGCCTCATTCATGCTCATAGCTCCATATATTCTCAAAGATTGCACCCTGACAACTGAACATTCCCCACACCCCATATATTCTGAAAGCTGTTTCTATCGTGTATAAAAGCACATGTGCCATGATTTCCAGTGGGAATGTTGGTTTGAACTAAAAGTGGTATGATTTCAGCTCAAGGTCATTCATAATGTTGGAACTTTTCTGCATAATCATACATTGATCAATTAATCTCAGCTTAAGTTGGCTCGCTGGGCAAGCCTGCATGATGTTATTTTAGAAGAGTTGTCCCCCTTTAATGTCGACGAATCCCACGCAATAACGTATCAACAGTTGTAGATAATGGGGTGGGGCTCATCAAATCGCTTTGTCTGAAAATTGTGAAATACGGAAATACGGAAATTTTTCCGTATTTTATCATCAAATCGTGGATCCTTTATCTTTTTATGATTGACAAGCATGTACATGTACATGTAGAGAAAAATCTAAAACAAAAACTACACACTTTTCTTCACATTTTCCTATGGATACACACCACAAGTATTCATTGTGAATAGATAAGTTTATCTTACCGGACAAAATGTTTGCCCCGTGAGCTGAATTTATATCTTTCAGCAACCATTTGATATTATTTAATGGATAATCCAGTCATGAACTACTTGTTTTTGCAGGTCTATGGCGATGGTTATCACATGTTTGACTTCCGGCACAGAATGTCTTATCGTGATGTCAACTACATCAATGTCAAAGGAGACTGTAAATTCTATGATGTCGTCTTTCAAGACAAGCTGGTGAGTGATAGAAAAATTTCTGTTTACGCCATGTGTTTTATTCTAAATCAGGATTTTTACACTCGCATTCTTACTGTTTTATATGCATACAGCCTCCAGCTACATACTGTATGTTGTGATAAATATGGAAATGAACGCATCATTTCTGAGCACTTCGATGGATTTGGAATTCAAGTTGGCAGGCAACTGGAAGTTGCTTGGACTACCATACAACACATAAAGGATTATCTTCTGGTCTGATCAAATATATAAGCCTACCAGTCTACCATTGTAAACTTGCAATTAACAATTTAGAGTGATATTTGACACATATTGCAGCTTAATATAGTCGAGTTACCAATCCCTCTAATACTATATCCCGGGTAGAAATCGAAGAAAACATTATTCCTACGAAGTAGGCTACAGATCGCAAATTGTCCGGTAATGAGTGAGTGAGTGAGTGAGTCAGTCCATCCGAGTCCTTTCGTCGGCAAAATAAGGAGAACCATTGACATTAGAACCTTGATTTTTGGCACGAACGTGCATTAGGGCATTGTTACCAACAAGTTCTGAGCTGACCGAATTCTGCTGAGAATTTGATTTATAATTATTTTTTTTATTATTTATTGATAGCTCAGCGAGTGCACTGTTATGCCCATCGGGAACCCTTGGCTGTATGTTTCACTGTATATATAACACAGTATAAAACGTGATGGGATAATGAAATAGGAAATGCTAATTTTCCATCATTTGTTAGTGCATTTAACTACACTGCTATTACCAACTTGCCAGCCTACACACAATTCAGTATATTGCTAGAGATATATGTAAGCTGTGGCCTTTAACGTGTATCCTATTTCACATCCTTGAAACATTTCCTCACAGATCACATCAGGCGTCCAATTCAGGTCAAGTTACAGTTACGCACTGTTGGTGAAATATACTACATCAACCAATTAAGTCAGCCGAAGAAAGAAAGATGTGGCATCATCCTTCAGAATAGTCTGCGTGAGCAACAACGATAAAAGTTTACTGAGGGTGAAACAAAGCCATGACGGCATGTGCTAGTTTAAAGTGTCTTAATTTATTTTCTTTGGGTAGAATTTAACTAGATAAAGTAAGTAGACGCTATTTATTCGTCTTTGTATCGATTATGCTCAGGAGAATGGCATGAAATCATTATCTTGTGCAGAGAAGGTGTTGGTCTTGAGTTGAATTACCGTAAACTACATAAATGCTACCTTTCTACTATAGTACTATATATAAAAATTTGTTGTATTGTTGGGAAAATAATGCGATTCAAAAAGTTGTTTTGATCCGGGACAAGGGCACTGAAAACCATTAAAGAGATCGATATATTTTCACACGTAAAGCTTGAAATCTACTGAACTTTTTTATTATTCAATCTGTTTTCTTTAGTTAACAAATTTATACATGTGAGGCTCTAATATACTTTCCCGAAATTCAAAGCTAAGCATTTATTTAATGAATTTTAACTCGATCAAGATATATCATTACGGAATGGCCAGAGTTATAGCCATTCCCTCTTGATGATTACGCTTTAAATTGCACTATGTATACACGACATCTGGTCTTTGCGTTATATATGATAATAAATGCTTATATTTCTACGAAGTAGGCTACAGATCGCAAATTGTCCGGTAATGAGTGAGTGAGTGAGTGAGTCAGTCCATCCGAATCCTTTCGTCGGCAAAATAAGGAGAACCGTTAACATTAGAACCTTGATTTTTGGCATGAACGTGCATTAGGGCATTGTTACCAGCAAGTTCTGAGCTGATCGAATTCTGATGAAAATTTAATTTATAATTAATTTTTTATTATTTATTGATGACTCGAGTGCACTGTCATGCCCATCGGGAACCCTTGACTGTACGCTTCACTGTGACTTTTAAGCGCCTGGGACTAACTTCGGCCGCCCAGCACTAAAGCAAAAAAAAAAAAAATTATGCGCCCAGCACTCGAAAATATCAGTAACTTTAATGGTACTTGCCAAAATATGTCGGCATTATACGTTTCCAGGTAGCTCCACCATGTTTTCCCTAATAGTCCACGCCACGCTTCCCGAGCTGTATATGCCACGATGCATGAAGGAAGCAAATCATTTTATCGGAGAATGGAGGTTGTTATTTCGTCTGCTGCGAAGTTTTACCGAGCCACGAGTATCACTTTACATGTACATGTATTTTATAAATCATTGTCAGAAGCGCCAAGCAACTTTGAAAACTTCTTCTCACAGAAGCGTCAGGGTATTTGTTGGCTTTCGGTGGTCGTTGTTGTTGTTCTAAGACGTCAGCTTCCAAAATATATTTTAATTATATCTATATTAAAAGCACACATGCATGTGTGCGCTCGCTCGTACGTCGTAATCAGTCTATTAGATCTACATGTACTATGAGATATCTATAATATGGCTAGTTGAACAGTACACTTGAATCTAGTATTAAACTGGAGATTCTGGAGTAATCTATTTTTAGCCTCACTGTAATGTTGACACACATTCCGATGGTATCCGTTTTCACTCATTTGCTGGTCTTGGAATTCCGTTGAAGGCATATTATACTGCACGTTTTATATATCCAGCCTATACAACATTGCATAATTTCTTCAGTTCAGTCATTAGTTAAAAAATGTTCTACCTCAAAAAGAAATAAAAAATTGCTGGATTTTATGAGAGAAATTACTAAATTTAAACACAACAATGACCCTATTATCTGTTATTACTGAAGAGATCAATAATAAGATCATCGTGTTTTAAATTCAGTAACCTATAACCAGTTGTTTATTTTTTTCGTGTGTGCTTTATTGTTCATTGATTATTACTATGTACTCTCTTCAGATGAGGTACCTTGAAGTTGAATGCCAAATAAATATATCCATGGAGAATGGCTCTCTTTTGATTCTTGCATTCTAACAAATCTCTGATCTTGACCGTTCTCACTTCAAATTTGTGTTTCTTTTCCAGTTTCCGGTCTTATTTTGGGACTTGAAACATTTACTTCTCAACTGCTCTGACAGAGCACCATTCCCTACGCTAATTTGAAAAAAATCTCCTAATGCCGAGAAGAGGGGGGGGGGGGTGCCCCGCTCTCTCGGACTCTCCTCCCAACACCTCGTGCTGTACTGCTGGGCTGATCAGTGCCCATGGTAATAGAAACTGAGGGCGATAATAGTTGCTATGCTAACGACTCACCAGCGATGACATCTGGAAAAGTTAATAGTTCCCACTGTCAATTTAGAGATGCTATATAAATTCTCTCATGGTAGCACACAGGGCCCCCAAGTCATCTCTCGAGTACACACTTAAATTATATCAAACCCTATTTCGTAGGTCCTGTGACGTTAGTCACACTGCCATGTTTGGAAATTGAAGAAAAAATAGTCTCTTATGAATTAACTTACGTTCCTCTATCACTGTCTATTTCACAGAGAACACCATACAGTGGAGTGATCCCTGGCAGGTTTCAGGTGGGCAAGGCTATCCGTGTCAGAGGGGTCGTCACACAATCCTCAGGGTATGCTTCTCGTCACACATGAATATATCGTTACTAAACTTTCAAATAATTTCTTCCAGGGTCGTCTGTTTGCTGCACACAAAAATTAGACTGAATAAATTAGTCTCTATCTTAACAGGCACTGTTTTGAAAAAATAGCGATGGAGGGAGGCTATTTTTTTCTTTCGCTTTCCCGCAGATCAAATATATTCATCTTTTCTGGCTCAATGATACAGCATCTTCATTTTATCCAGTCAATTTCTACGTTCCCACTGTGAACCTGCCTTGATTTATCTGACCCCCTTCAATGTTCAAAATCCGAGGTGTAGATTTCACCTTCGAACGAGAGACGAACCAATCAGAACGTACACATCGATTGTGAGTAGAGCGACATCATCCTCTATTAGCGGCGTCCGTCCTCGTAATATCGTGTTTGTATTAGCCCACTATATAGGTCAACCAATCAATAAGGCTCTTGCGCAACCCATTTCGAACTTCAAATGTTTTTGAGGTCAGCGACGTCTCGTGTCTATTTATAAGTTCTTCGAACATTGAAGAGGGCCAGATATATCAAGGGAAGTTCTAAGTGGGAACGTAGAAATTCGCTTGATAAGATGCGAAACAGTAGTTTAATACAATTTGCTTTAAAGCAACAATGTTCTTTGAGTTACTTGAAGAGTCAGCCCTCAACAATACTATTTACTTCAATCAATTAAAACAAGACTAAGATTCAATGTCTAAGAACATTTTTTGGTGAAACTTATAGAAGAGAGAAATGTATAGAACCGAAAAAAAAAAACATTGTTTTTTTTTTGCTGCGGTCGATAAAAAGAGTTGACGCAGTGGTAAAACACTGAGGCGGCGGTGCCTGAAGATTTTCAATTTATTTTAGGGAGCTTCTTGAAATTAGGGCATGCTAGGAACTGCATAAGGCATTCCAAATGGTGTTGCATGGTGTGCTGAGTTGGAACTCCTAGGAACTCTCTGGCATCGTTTAATTCTTCAGGAATTTGCCCCACCTTGGCTGCTGTAATTGAAAAGCTCAGCGGCACCACTTGCGCTATAATACATAGAGATACTGGTATATAGCTGATCTTGTGGAATTATAGATTTACTTTAATTTTCTGTTTCAGATTCAGTATGAATTTTGCCTGTGACAGTGATGCAGATCAGATTGCTTATCATTTCAACCCTCGCCCAGAGGATGAAACTGTGGTCCGTAACTCTTGTCTGGGTGATTGGGGCGGAGAGGAGACAGATTGTCCTAGTTTCCCCTTCCATGTGGGCAATTTCTTTGACTTGTTCTTTGTAGGAACGGATAACGGATTTACGGTGAGCATCCAAGAATTTTACAAATCAGATTGTGTCTTGGCCTGCACTAAAGTCCATTTTCATACTTCAGTTCATTTACAATACGCATAATCCCAGATCACCCATGCCACAACTTACATATCTTCAGAATTGGACGTGTAAATTTCATTTAAGAACCAATCGGAACTAAAATACACACCTTCTGTAAGGTGACTTACTAATTGAGAGCCATCCATTTAATAGAGTTCTCTAAAAACATAGTTCTGAATTAATGTAGAACAAATTGTATGTTTACCAAATGCACTATAAGGCCTCAGATCCTGGATGTGGTGGCATGCGAGGTCAATATCAGTTCACTGTTTTTTGACTCAATTACCCCACTCAGTGATATGGTTACTTTAGCCTCACCTGAGATTAACTCTATAGTGATGTCATGGACCAGCTGAGCAACATTGTCCCTTTCCCAGATTAGTTCTTACTTTGCTCATTTGGTCCAGTCAGACACGATGCTGAAGTATAACTATTAGGAGTATGATTTAGCACTTGACCAAGCTTCACCAGTGATGGAATGCCTACCAATGTTTCAGATCACCTATGATGTCACTCATGGTAAAGACTGAAAACTTTGCCGGTACGATGTTGTCGTTAGGTCAGATCATTATTTTCAAATCCTTACCCCATGGCATAGTACCGGTATTTATACTAGGGAAGTCAATATCACAAACACAATGCACAGCAATAGAAAATTTGGAGTTTTCCTTAAATTTCGGAAAAAATATATGGTTTCCAAATTAAGTCAGTACAATGGTTTGAAATTTAGGTCCACCACCTTGTGAATTAATAATAATAGACAGCCCCTCACCATCAGTTCTCACATGCCCTTAAACATGTTGCCAGGAAACATTTCCTGTCTTTCAATACAAATTTGACATGAAAACAATTTTTTTTTATTCTTTTCAGACGTTTGTGAATGACGAGTACTTCAATGAATTCAGTTACCGGTGTTCCGTGGAGGACTGCAGTCATTTCACCATACAGGGAGATGTTGAGGTCGCTGATGTCCAGTACTTTGATGAAACAGTAAGAAATTAACACTCTCTTTAGGCCAAGGGAGATAATTCTGGCAGTAACCTCTGGAATTGTGAAGGACTTCTGTTATGATTCCCTTTATGCTTTAGTTGTTTGGAAATAGATTGAGGGACTCCATATTTAAACTTTCTAGGAAGTGTAATTTGTAATGCACATGCCAATAGATTGGTTCCTTGTTATACGAAAGCAACGTTTGGGTTTCAAAGATCTGGATTTTTCCTGTTGTACTCTAGGTTAAAGTTCTGAACAGTAGGCAGGGGTCTCATGTAAACTTAAATACCCCCTAAAACATGTACTGGTATTTTGGGAATCCATTATCCTGGTTACAGGGAACGTGTGGAGATTTATCACAAACCAAATTAATACTTGTACAGTGAAACCTGTGAATACAGACACCTGGGTAATTTGATTCACCTCTAAATACAGACATTATCCATGGTCCCAATACAGACATTTAAGGTATTTTGAACCTTGATAAATCAGAACTCTCTCAAAACCAATATTCTATAACACTTAATTGGGAACATAGAGCTAACCGTGCCTTTATTACACATTTTAGCACGGTTATGTGAAATTTTGCGTTAAGTGCAGGTGTTCATTAAGAGTTTCCATTTCACATGGAAAGGGACGTCTGCTTTCATACCCGTAAAAAACGAGTAAAACAAACAAATAAATTACAAGATGAAATGTCTTTCTCAAGTTTAACTGTTATTTACATCGTGAAATTGATTAAAAAAGTGACACAAATAGATATATATCCACATATTTTCCACACAGCTGACCGTATCACTCCCCATTTGATATCCACTGATATTGGCATGATGCCAACTGAGACGGGAACATCATGCCAATATCAGTCGATGAGTTTTTCCAACAAAGGGGAGAAAGGATGTCAAAATTCACGATATTATTTCAACCTTGCATTACCGTACAATCTTTGTTGATAATCAATTTGGGTAGTGCAATAGAATAGAAATAATGTTTTCATGGGCATGCTCAATGGTTATTTTATGCACAGTTAGTTTGGGAAAGTTCATAAATTTTAGGGCGCGGGCTTCGCCCTTGCCGAAACTTTCCCAAACTAACTGTGCATAAAATAACCATTGCGCATGCCTATGAAAACATTATTTCTTAAATTGAATCTGGTCCCTAGTGTGTTCGGTTTACATAGGTTTAACTGTACACACAAAATATATACACTCAGGAAATGTTCTGTGATAGTTCATGATAGAATGACATCTTCCTATGTGCTTTGATTTGTTTCCTATCTTGACAAGTTGTTTTTGTTAATGACAGTCTTGGCCCGTGTAGGAATAATGGTATTTGTAAGTCCATCAATGTGTATTTCCTGTTGAACTGATTGATAGAAATGACATCATCGATTTTTACTAAGGAGTCTTGTATTTCTAGGCTCTGACCGAGATCCTGTAGGATATATCCATAACATGATTATCAGCTTCTTGAAAATGTTTTATTGTATTAAATATGGGCTGAGTCCAGGGGCGTAGACAAGTTGTCAGATTTGGGAGGGCTTGAGAGGGGGAGAGTCTGAGAGGGGGGTATCCCCCCTCGCAGCTTAAGAATTTTTTTTGAAACTTGATGGTAAATTGGCACTCTCTGGGAGCATCTGAGTAGTATAACGTTGTAACAACTGAACTTTGATTTATCCCAAAATGTCTCATAACAAAGACGATCACTGCAATGATATACAAGCTGAAGTGATCATTCAGTCTCAGGTTTGCACTATATTTCAAGTTAATCCTTAGACAATACTGTCGTGCCCCGATAGCAGGGCGTGTCTGAGCACGTTTCGTCTCTGACGTTTCCGACGATATTTCTGGGAATTTATCCGACAACATTGAAACTTCACACAGTAGATAGTTCTCAATAAATCGCGAAAACAAAAATTAGATGGGAAATTTGTGACTGATATTTTTGACTTTTTACGTCAAGCTCGCATGTTTTAACAATGGCAGATCAAAGTTATCGTGGCCCCAAAATAACATGGTAGGTATCGGTGACTTTGGTCAGTTCTCAACAAATTTTAATGAAAGACAGAAATACAATTCGGGCTTTTTAGTTTATATACTGTGTGAAGTTTCAATGTTGTACGATAAATTTTCTCCGAAATATCACCAAAAACGTCTGGGATTTATTATCTGGGAAAGACAGTAGGTTTATTTCTAGGGTTTCTTTATGAAAAGTAGTTGAGAGTTTGTATATCTCTTGTTTGTGAATAAAGAAGTACTGGGATCTCAATTGAAAAACAAAATAAGTTTGTAGTGAAAAAGTTACGAAAAATTCTCCTCATCGGAAGTTTTGATGTTTTTGTCCAAATAGGCGGCATTTGATTGGATTTGGAGCACACTATTCCATTCTCGATTGAAGCCCGAAATCGTCAATCTATGGCTTTGATCACTGATCAATTGCAATCTTATTTTAGGCCTAATGGTATGCACTGGCGGTGATAAGTTTACTTCTCCTGTAATAATTGAATAAGATACGTGATCTTATATGCTATGTTAGGTTTCTTTTTCTTTCTTTCTTTCCTTTTTTCGTTTGTTTGTTTGTTTTGTTCTTTTTTTTTTTGCCGGCCGTCAAAATTTGGGGTGGGGGGCTCAAGCCCCCCCAAGCCCCCCCTTGCCTACGCCCTTGGAGTCACAGGCAAATAATGTAGTTCTCCCATTTCATATGACAGCTTTTGTCGATCTCGAAAATAATAGTGTGTTCAGTTGATTGTTGAAGAAATTCTTAACATGTATTTAGATTTGACCATTGGATATATTTTTCAGAGAGAACATCTGTGTAAGGAGATCCCGTCTGGTTTAAAGAAAGGGGACATAATCATGGTTCGAGGATTCTTCCCACCTGACGGTGATACGTAAGCACATCAACATCATCTTTCATGAAATTGAAATCCATAAAATAGTATAGCTTTTCACCAATCTTAATAAATTAATATCCTATCAATGCCCCCCAATCGTACATGTCACTATATAGGATCTTACCTATTCAATTGAATTTGGTGTTCTGAGCGCCCATACCATGGATATTTAATAGCATTATGATATCATGGTCGCGTCTGGACTCATCCATTTGCAGTCGGGAAGGGGAGAGAGGGTCAACGTGTTCGTTTACGCCAATGTTTACACCAAAGATCAGTCGATATATCTACCCCGTATTATGGTGCCACATTGTCGGGACCACGGCAACATGAAAAGACACCCCACCAGCGAGCCGACTAATTTGGCTGAGCCAACCAAAAATTCTTTGTCATCAATGCTCCCTTCAAAGCACTATGAAGAGTTCTCGGGAATGGTTAACACGCGAGTTACTGCAAGCCTGTTAGATCCTACAAGCGATACATGTATATCCAGCAGATAGGATTTAATTTTAATTAGATTGGCTTTTCATCTAACTGGACTCTTAGTATTGCATGCTCATCAATTAAACCAAATGCACAGTGTTGCATAATTTTATGTATAATGTCTTTATGCCAATCTATGAGACTTTGCAATTTAAAAACATCCGTGTACATGTATTTCAAATGAAAGTTACTCATAGGGTTATCTCCCTTTGACCATGTCTGATTTCACAGGTTCAGTGTTAACTTACATCATGGACTTGATTCCGACTCCGACATTGCATTCCACTTTAATCCACGCCGATCTTCGGAACAGCTTGTACTCAACAGCTGTCATGGGGGAGAATGGGGGGAGGAGATTTGTGAAGAACTGCCCTGGGTGTTCAGACATGAGAAACCTTTCGAACTCCGCATCCTGGCCAAGGGGAAAAAGCTCAAGGTTTGTAAGTTCTATGCTGCTAGTATTAGTTTAGATTTGATCATGTTGAGTGAATTTAATGGGAATAAAATGGTAGAACAGTAATATATGAAATATTTGAAATTCAGATATACGGTAAGCCCTCTAATAATTTAATGGCATGAAGTGAAATTTACCACCATAAAATCTAGGGATGATGAAGTTTTTTAGAACCAGATGCTGATAAAATGGTCAAAATCATGCAGATAATCCCTTATTTCTTCATTATTTCAATGATTTTAGTGGGTGATCAAATTTAATAGAACAGCCGATTATTGAATTTTACCCACAGTATTGGTCATGGTGAAAGGTGGGTAATTTGCTAGATTATTTCAAGGCCCCGTGGGGCTTCCGGGGATTGACCTGGGATGTCGTTGCGCACACTGCAGGTCATGGTAAGAATAGGCCTCAGCTCCTCAGACAGCTTGTTGTAAGAGGGGGGCTCCCGGGTGGGAAAAGAAATAGGACCCCACCCATGTGGTTACCGGATGTGAAAAGGAATAGGACCCAACGTCATGATATGACTGAAATGACTTAAATTATATTCACTCACTCACTCCTAACCCGGTTATTTCAAGAACGTACAATTTATGTTTGTGCATAGGCAGGTGAACAAGAAAAGCTTGTAATGATAATATTCACATCAAAGGGAAATAACTCTTATCTTGATTTTTACTTGTTGGTTCCTTGTAGCATAATTTATTGTTCTTCTGATAATAAATGTTTTAAGAAAGTAGTATGTTTGATTGGTTCAGACTATTGGTATTTATTCCAGGTTTACTGCAATGGCAAGTATGTGGCCAAGTTTCCTGTCCGTGCACCAATCCTTGATGAGGTACAGTCCATCAACATGGTCGGAGACGCGTATGTCCACCAGATCAAACTACAGAGAGAAGTGGTGAGATAACACATACTACGTACATGTATGATAAATGATGAAATTATGTAATGACAAAGTTTAATTTCAACTGTTTCTTCAAAGATGTAATCTGCTTCAAAATCTACTAATTTTGTAAACACTCACCTGCACATTTTGCTGTTGTATGCGGAAGTGAAAATGGACGTTTGATTGATGTAACAATGCTCAGATTTGAATACTGAACACCTGCAGCTATGGATCACATGGTGCTTGCCTAAAGTTTGGTTCAGTGGCACAGCATATTTTTATAGGCAGAACGTACAATCATGTGTATACGCTTCCAGACAAGACCAACATGTTTTTAACATTCAATTTCTTCCATTGTGAATGGTATAGACACAAGTTTAGCTTCAAGTAGTCAAATGTATTTCGTTACCCCTCAGCCAATTGGCCTAGGGGTATTGTCGTCATGCAGTACATCTATCCGTATGTAGGTTAGTGAGATATCTGCAAAATCGTCCCATTGATGAATTCCTAGTTTGGTATTCTTAATTACCTAGTCAAGAGCCAGAAGCCTACAAAAAAATGAACTCGTTGCTATGGCAACATATTTTTTTTCAATTTTCTTTTACATTTATTTTTTTATTTTTTTTTTAATTGTTTTTTTTTTATTCTGTCCATCAGTCAAGAGCCGGTCTATGGCATGTCATACTTTAATATAGTTCACAGGAATGGAATATACTATAGCAATTTTTGCAGAAAAACAGTAAATTAGCCCACTCTCTATAACATATTGCGAGATCTCTGCTTTTTTGCGAAGGGCTCTGGTTCCCAAAGTAGATAATAATATAAGAACTATTCCCCCTGGTTCCACTGATGACAGATAATTAAGGTTCAATGTCATGTTCAGCAATATTTCAGCTACATAGCGACCAAATTGTGATGTTATATGTGTACCAACTAAATACATGAATATAGATAAGACCATATTCACTTGTATAGGTCCGCCCCCACACGGAGAGAATCCCAGGTCATATCAACGACAACCAGTGGATCAGTGTTGGAGGAACTGTCAAAAAGGAATCTAACCAGTGAGTGCTCTAATATACTACATTTAATAAGTATAGGTATCCCTCTAAAAATTCAATCCACCAATTCAATTCAATTCACTAACTCTCAATTTTGAGGAAACAATTCAATTGGTGGTTCTAATAAATTTGATCACCCTGTAAATCATTGAAATAACAAAGAAATTTTGATTGTATACATGATTTTGAACCGTTTTGTCAATTTCCTGTTCTAATAAATTTGGTCACCCCAGATTTTATGGTGGTAAATTTCACTTCTTGTGATTGAATTATTATAGGGATTACTGAAAACCAATCTAGGTAAACCAAGATTGTAAATCAGGAAAATACCATCTAGACGCAACGCTATGAAAACTCTGTGCGAAATGTTCGCCGATATTCTGCGAGATCCCATAATAAGCCAATCACGGCGATTTCTGACTTTTCTCTCTGACAATGATCGACGTTTACTTCACGGAGATTAACATCTTCGCACGGCACAATCTTTTGATATTTTTTATCCCCTAACAAAGTCAGACTTTAAGACGGGAGTAAACTCTTTGATCTTCACTTTTTACCATGCAGACTGTCTGAAAATGGCCCCATATTTGGATACTGTTTCCCGATGATGTTTAAAAATTGGTCCACATGCTACCGTGTGTAATTACTGTGGGCATGATTTCAACAAGCTAGCCACCTGATTGGCTAACAAATATAGTTTCAAATTCGCATGGGATTCTTATAGGGCTGAATTCAGATATAATATTCCGTGATATTATATCTGAGTTTACCGAGATTGTCTGAAAACAGGCATTTGTGAATCTGGAAAAGAGAAGAAACTATGATCTGATATATTCTTCTTATCAGGGGTTTTAAAATCAAATTTGTTAATGGTAAAAATTGATTACTGAATTTGAGGTTTTTAACAGAATGGCAATTGCCCCAAATCAGGGACCATTATGTCTGTGACCAGGTGACACACCAGACATGTTAGAGTCCGGTTGAATGTGGCGGTTGAACAGAGTTGAATTAAAGCCAGAGTGACAGTCAACTGAATAGATTAGTCATGGATTATTTGAACAATATGCGAGACTGGTGGTGTCTACATGAAACTTGAAAACATGGGAGGAACCCATTTGTACATAAATAATATTTTTGACTATCATGCTGTAGTTAATACACATGTGTAATACTTGAAGTAATAGATGAATAAAAATAACTAGTAGTGAGAAGTGTGAGTAAGCAGAATGTAATGGTGATTGTGCAATTGGTATAGTGTTTGAGAGTTGTCTCCCTTTAGCTGTATAGTGCCTGCTGGATTTGGACTTGTCCTAGTCAGACTTGGGATATAAAAGTTAGGGCGATCCTGCTCTCTAAAATAGAGGTAAAAAGGGTTGTTTTTGCTCAATATATCAGTTCACATAATGAATTCAGCAAAATTCTCTTGAGACACACAGACATAACATCAAATTAATTTTAGGACATGGAACATTATGTAGATTAATGCGCTCAAAGTTTTGAAGCATTGGTTAAGAACCAAAAACGACCCTTTTTACCTCAATTTTAGAGAGCAGGATTGTCCTAACCTGATATAGAACCACTCTGTTTGTCTGTGACCATGATGCATTCATTTTTTATATAGTCCCTTTATTATCTCTTTTGAGTCATTTGATAAAAATGAACCATGAATATTGATATCAGAAATTGTATTCCATCATTCTGTGCAATCATTCAGTTGACAGAAACCTATACTGGACTCCCATGATTTATCTTTCATGTCATCAACATGGAACTCTCACCTAGAAGAGTGGTGACGTAATGAGCTTGTCATCCTGGTATTTGTAACACATTTGCAGAGAATTTTATCCACTCTCGATTAAAGTAGTGTTCCTGTTGATTGAAAGTTCTAAGTGGACTAGAAACTAGCTCTGGATTCATCATGTTCATCTCCCTAGTATAATCCGTGGCATGTCCGACTCCTACTCCTCCTCCTCCTCCTCCTCCTACTCCTCCATTTTACTCACTGCACAGCGGGTCGCATAGGTGTGGCGCGCGATAGGGTGGGGCGAGAGACCTGGGGTTTTCGCTACCTGAGATTCCATGTACCAGGATTACACCCTACAGTAGAATGGGTCAACTGGGCATGCGCGATGAGTAGTGCGCGATGAGTAATATAGAAAGGGCACGCAATCTCTCTATCCCTATAGGTGTGGTGCGGGATAGGCTGGGGCGAGAGACCTGGGGTTTTCACTACCTGAGATTCCATGGGCCAGGCTTGCACCCTACAGTAGAATGGGTCGACTGCACATGCGCGATGAGTAGTGCGCAGTGAGTAGTATAGAAACGTGATTCCCTTTAAACTGACCCATGGGGGTGAATGAGCCATCGGGGTGAATGAGCACTCATCCTTATAATGTTTAACTTGGTTTTCATATATTTGTCAGGTTTGCTGTGAATCTCCAGTGTGGTGAAGGTGATGATGCTGATGTGGCCCTACACTTTAACACTCGAATGGGAGAGTCTTGTGTCGTCCGGAACAGCGCCAGTGGTGGAGAGTGGCATGATGAAGAGAGAGATCAACCAGAATTCCCCTTTGGTCATAAGGATTTCTTCGAAATTATCGTCAATACAAAATCAGATCATTTCAAGGTAATTCACCGCCTTTCCATTTCTTTAACTTTCATGAGTAAGACTGTTTTCACTCTTCACCAAGAATGGTTGGAAATTTTGGCGGTCATCTTGAATTTATGCGAAACCATCACAGCTTTCTCATTAGGGCTGTTCCATTTCAAAAATCTCCCAGAACTTTTTAAATGGAACAGCCCTTACCAAGATATCTTCAGAAGGACTTTCCCTAGGCAAACCAAACTTGCAGTGCACATCCATATGCTCATGACCCAGAACCCTATTGAGTCTGGACCCGATTCGTTGGACACTTTGGTGGCCATCATTAATTCATGTGAAAGCAATAATCTTGTGTATCTCGGGTACCTTTTCACTGTTCAGTGTGAAACTTGGTATAGATCATCGATGCATCAAGAAACTTTAAAGGAATAACCAAACCAGTTTCCCTGATTCGGTGGAAACCTTGGTGGCCGTCTTTAATTTAGATCTTTAGAGATGTATATCTCTGATACCATTTAAGTGTTCCATACGAAACTTGGTATACAGCAACGATGTATCAAGAGACTTAATAACCACATCAGTTTCTCTGAGTGGTGGGATGGATGGGCGGCCATCTTCATTTTATGCAAAATCAGTAATGATATCTAAATCTGATACCGTTCAAATGCTCAATGTAAAATTTGGTACACATCATTGATGCATCAAGAGACTTATGTAATGAATATCGGTTTCTCTGATTCGACAGAAACCTTAGGGGCCATTTCTAATTGCAAAATTTTTGATAATCTGTATATTTGTCACTTGACTGCTTGGAGTTCCTGACATCTTGGTTCAAATTGAATACATTACGAATGGCTGGAGCCCAAAGCCGAGGGGTTGTCAGATGCGCAGCTTCGTATGTAAATACACATTTGATCTCTTCAAAGATTTAACATATTGGCACTTTTTGTTCATTAATTATTGTACAGTGTTGTTTTCGTCATCCAACTGAGTCTTGTTGGACAGATTGATGAGGTCCAGTTGGGCAGCTGGCTGGATGAATGGCTGCTTGACTGGTGTCAACAGTCTACATTAAAGTTTTGTGATCACAACAAACCTTATCTTATGATGTTGAAGGTTTCTAACAAACATGCTAATAATTTTAAAATAGAAATCACAATGTTCTGAAACTTTGCAGGCATGCTTAATGTTAAGTACAGTGAAACCTGAGAACTCCGACCACTGGAAACACCGGAACCTTGTCAACACCGACCAAACTCTCCGGTCCACTTTTTCTCCAATGTTAATTGCCTATACCAAGACCCTGAATACACCGGAACCTGTCCCCATCGGAACCGACCGTGTTTTTAAATGCAAACCTATCTAAACAATGTTAATTGGCCCTGAAAACACCGACGCTGCATGCTATCCGACCGACTGACAACTCACGCACCAGGAGGTCGGTCGGCCGTCGACTCGGCTATAATCCGCTTAGAACATTCAGCACGCTCAAACATGTAGCAGTCAATTACACGAGGTGTTTGTTTGTCTTTCTTCCGTTAACTCACTATTGTCTGTCCTACTCAATGCCCTCTCACTGACATGAGTAAAAAGACTGGGTTCGTCAAGTGACAATAAAAGCTGATTTCAAACAGTTAGATTTCATATTGTTATTTATTATTTATTTATTTATATATTTAGCGCTGGAAAAGATATTCAATAAACAAAGTAATGTACCGCGAAATTCAAATAAAACATTGAGTTGATGGGCCGCGAAATCCGAATGGGAAGCGGCCCTTAAACTACAATTTCAATCAATTAGATTTCATAACTTCACCGATATTGAATCAAACAACCATGTCCCGACGCTTCGTTAAGCACTTCGCCATTGCCAAAGACCCGCGCTACCTTGCGCAAATCCAGGCCATGACGATCATAACAGAGGATATGATCGTGAAGGAGCAGAGCAGGAAAGAGCAATCCACGCTCGATAGGTTTTTAACTAAATATTAAAGTGCTACAACTGACAATTATTACATGTATTCAAATATTTAAGTTCATTATACTATTATATTGGCGTATTTATATATTTCGCATTGTGCTGACTTGAGTGCTATAGACCCGACACCTTACGTGACCTACATTGTACCGCAGTTGCGTCATCTTATACACTTTCCTTCATAACATCTTGCATATATTTTCATCATAAATGTGCATTGTAAATATAAACGATCAACATCATTTATAGTATTGCATATAATTTATTTATTTTGTGTGTCGAATAAAAAGTATTGTAGCACAGTCCTCGTATTAGCCTACTTCCTTCCTTCAGCGTTGTTGTTGTTGTCGTCTCTCAGCCAGACGCCAAAATCATCAACCCTGAGAAAACCGACACACTGTCAAAACCGACATATTTCTTCGGTCCCGTGCAAGGTCGGTGTATCCAGGTTTCACTGTAATATCATTTTTGTCAAAATTACCAACAGTTGGTAGTACACTAAGTTTCTGCATCATGTCAAACAGTCAGTTTTCATGTTTTCTGAACAGGACAGACAGCTTCTATTTTCATGTTCAAGGTTTAGTTATGCAAGCTTAGACTTTCATCCACTTTCTGTTTCACTTGCCCATCTGTTGATTTTGTTAAATTGAACCCTTGTTTTTTTTGTATCCACCTTCAGACATTTGTAAATGGACGGAACTTTGTCAGCATGGACCACCGTGTGCCTTATGACAGAATCTCTCATATGAGGACCGCGGGAGATGCTAACTTCTTTGAACCCGAGTATTTCTAATAGGTGGGTATTTGAATCGATCGTGTTCAAGCCAAGAATATATTTTGCCAGTGTATGTCAGAATCCTGTATCTAGACCCCTGGATATTGTGTATCACGTGCACAGACTGAACTACTCTCAAATATTTAGCCTCCTGACTCTCCAATCTGTGGAACCCACATATGAGGGAGGCCATGGGTTTGATTCCTGCTGATGTCTAAATTATTCCTTATCTCATTATTATTATTTCATATTTACATATTGCCTCGTACCAAACCAAATAATCATTTCAGTGCTATTATATATGCAATAAATTATTGTCTATTTTTCATTGTTAATTGTTCGCTGACCACAGAGATCACCTTCAGATGGGATTTGAAACCGACAGTAATTTACTGAATATTGCCTGATATTTAGTAAATATTTTGAAGTCTATTTTAATACTGTTCTATTATTGCATATACTTTTACAGATGGTTGGGACATGTCTGAAGCTGATGCCAAGGCTCCATGTATTCAGTACAGTTAGGTTGTGGACATCTTATTGCATTATTCATAGTGGGCATTTAGTTTTGCAAACCTTTTGATGGGGTTTTTTTTGGCTTTTGCTAGAAATTTGTTAGAGCTTTCTGTATTATACATGTGTATATATATACTAAATATAACAAACTGTTTAGACTTTATATCATGCTCTCTGCTAGGAAGGTGATTTCATATGTTAATGATGTAATCAATCTCAAAAATGTGGAATTTGGTCAATTTTAAAAATGCAATATTAAATGACAGATCTTAAAACACATGCTGAATAATCTATTTACCTAACATTCTATATAAAATAAAAATGTTCCTCGGATAAGAAAGGAACTGTTTGTCCAAATTCGTTTAAATGGATGCAAGTAATTGAAAATAACTGGCTCTTTTGTCTTCTGCGAGTGAAGGTAATTGCATCAGGATACGATATTCTTGAATCACAATTGGAATATCCCAGAATGTAGATTTTGCTGAAAATGATAAATGTAGTTTCAAAACTACCTTGCATATCTCGGGAAAATGTTACTTTTTTTTTACCAGAACATCATATAGCGATGTCACAGTCGAAACGCATTCAAATATACTGATGAGTTATGATGTGAGCAGGTGTACGATAGGACAATAAATGTGATATCCTCGACATGTACACCGTTGTTACATTGACAAAATTGCTTCC
The DNA here is from genome assembly GCA_036873755.1 of Hanleya hanleyi. Taxonomy (NCBI): domain Eukaryota; kingdom Metazoa; phylum Mollusca; class Polyplacophora; order Lepidopleurida; family Hanleyidae; genus Hanleya; species Hanleya hanleyi. The sequence continues at coordinate 144,575 of JAVTVY010044941.1, forward strand.
CTTGATTGACTGTGACCATTGGTATTGGGTTTGCTCTTCAAGAAGTTGGAAGAGGAGAATGTTCTGGAGCCTAAATTGTTTATTTAATTTAGGTGGTCTAAATGTAATTGAATTACCAGAGACATTAGTCAGCTTTATTTCTGGCTCTGTGATAAAGCTAATAGAACAACTACAACCTGTCATCAGGTTTACATGCACTTGACAATTGTTTACTATGTCTGTTAAATATGATTCAAGCTCATAAAAAGCTGTTGATGAAATGTGATTTTGATGTACATATTGGGATAAGATAAATAATTTCCCATGTAAAGCTGTTTCAATATAATCCAATATACATATCTCGTTTAATTATTGGTGGCTGTGAACAAATTGATTTGTCCTTATTGTTTGTATTGATTTGATGAAGTGATGATTTGCATTTGAAATCACACATGATCAAATTGTGAAATTTGATTTTCTTTCAAAGCTCATCTCCAATGTGTACTGGTTTACACACTTAGTCAAAGTAGCAATTTTTTGCTCATTCGTTGAATCAACGGCAAGTTTAATGAAACTACTGTGATTTGAGTTGAAGTTCAGTCTGTTAGTCATTTTCAAACCCGATTATCATTGTGTTAGCTAGTCCTTTCGCATCTTCACACACAAGCTGACTTGTCCGTACACACTTTGAATTAGCCTTGGTACATCAGCCCAGGAGTTCTGTCAAGTAGAAGTTATAAATAGACACAAAAAGTCCTTGACCTTGAATCCATTTAAATTTTGAAATGTGTCACATGATTGGCTGTCCTATGTACCTGGTCCCTGCTGCCATATTAGAAGAAATGTCGTAACTTTGCTGAGAGAATATGTCACCCTAGATACAGTCGTTGGGTAGGTTCTGATTGGCTTGTCTCTGGTTTGTAGATGATATTCACACCTCAGATTTTGAAGGATAAGGTGGCCCGATCTATCAAGGCTACCCTGAAGTGGGAAGGGAGAAATCCGCTTGTGCATGAAGTAGTCCTGTTGAGGCTTCTCGATCGGATGCAATCATATGTATTAATAACTGAAATAATAATGGCAATATGAGTATACCGTTTAATTCTTGCAATCACGTCTATTTTAGATTGCCAAAACTTTTTTTTCAGCTATACCAAGTAATTTTGATTGGACATTTCCGAGAAGAAATGGGGCCTTTGATCCGTTGTGCATTTAATTGAATAGTTGTTTTGCTGCTACATTGTAACTGCCTTTAAATATGATGTGTCCAATATAAAATGAGAGATTGAACATTTAGAATATCACTATTAAGTTTTTTTTTTACAATTAATTGAAATTATTTTATTGATTATTAAATATAACGCAATAATTTATGATAGGGATGTTGGTGCTACACTTGTAATATTTGATCATATGTATTCTTGTGATATATAAATTATATACATGAAGGGTTAATTCAGCTACATCATTTAGTGTACGGTACAGTGATTATATAGGTTTACCCGATGTGGTATATTGTTCAAATGGATTCTTTGTAGTTGATAATATCTTAATTTAAATTTGACTAGTATTTTGTTAGTAAATCTTTTTGATATAATTTACACAAAAAACTGAGTGGGGGGCGAGTGGATAGTGAATCATATTTGAGTAATCGATTTACATGTACGTATTGCATATGTAGGTCATATCATAAAAAAAAATTATTGATAATGTTTTGATTTATTTGACTACCGTTCCATCCTGATAATTTAGTTTACTTCAAGAATACCCTGCTTCAATAGCAATACAGAAATTGAACAAGGTTTAATTTATGCATACTTATATTGAATGAACAAAAAATCTTGAATATCTTCGTGAGGAAATCTCTTCTGATCTTTTGTGTCTTTTTAGCAGTGTGGCATATAAATAAAATGTAATAAAATTTGGCTTTTAAGTCTTATAACATTTCTTGATGATTCTATTCCACTGTCTATATATTATAATATATGATTATTTCAACACATATGAAAGATGGATATCAGCAATCAACCTCAATTTTATATTAGGCTGAATTCAGATTCCATTCACCATTGGGTAAATGGGTGTGTCGACCTTGGTTTTATTCAATATTTTACTAACGTTGGCATTCATGAGACATTTCTCGTTGCCAAGACATCAAAGCATTTAAGCCAGGATTGCTGGTGAGACCAGCAGTCAAATATCTATCGCTGTCTGTTGGCAATTTAGAGATATAACCATGCTCAATTGACCTTTTTGCAGGCCACTGGGGCTTCAAAACCACAGTCTCCCCCATTTCAGTTTCAATTTCGAATTCAGGTCTCGCCCGAGATCACAATCTTCAGCACGACTTCACTGAAATGAACTGAAACTGAAGGCCCTCATTTCCAGTGACCGTGAACTCTGTTCAGACAGTGAAAATTACTTTCAGCCAAGTTTTAGATCAAATTTCATCAAAAAATGAAACCAATATTGAACATAAGTTAAAGATAGGAATCTGGAATTCCCAGTTGGGGAAAACCTGTAAAACAACATCAATATCACACTTGGAGTTCCCCTGCTGCGATAAATTTTTTCACGTTGTTACTGGTGACATTTGATAAATGTTAGTATGCAGTTTTTTTGAATGAATGATTAAGGATACTGACCCCCGCTCAAATTCTGAGTCTGTAATCGTGCTCATCCACTACAATCCTGACAATTGTACTACACACCTGTGGCAGTTTAAAGCTATACTAGTATATGTTCAAAATGATGGAATTCTCAAAAAAAAAAAAGAAGTTAAACTTCAAAGTTGAAATCAAATTATAAAAGGATGAAATTGGGGAAATTGATTCTACATGTATGTGATGTTAACATAAAGGGAAAATTCCTTTTGTGTGTGATGGTTTTAAGCGGATACATTTTTACATCCAAAGCCTAAGTTTACATATTCAAGTATCCGCCTGAAAATAAAATAAAAAATGCATTGTTCTATCGAATAGAACAGGGTGTGTTGATTTAGTTTACAGGTAGCAGTTGATGACAGTTTTGAGGAAGGTGTATTAAGGCCCATTCTCACGATGCGATTTGTAGTAACAACTTGTAGCATACAACTCCGTTACATCGTGAGAACACTCGTGCGATTTTAGTTGCATGCTACAAGTCGTATGAAATAGGGCAGGTCCTATTTCATGCGATTAGTTGCATGCTACAAATCGGGGGATTCCCCCGCTGAGTCTTAAATGTTGTTCTTTCCTCTCAATATTACTATACTCCTCCTTTATAGCATTGGTAAACATCTCTTTCCACACATTGCATCCGATACGCTCCCAATTATCAATAGGTTGAACCGTTGTCTTCTGAATTCTTTCTTCATAGTCACTCTCATATGAGAGGAACATTTTCATCTACATCATTCCATTTACCCCCCACTTTGATAGACCATTGGACCCTATCAATTTTGAAACTCCTCGTTTTCACACCATTTGAACTGGGCTTATTCAATCCCTAGGTCCTTGATTTTGGAGTGGATGTAACCGTACTGGGGGGTATGGTTTGGTGTCGTGCGAGAGACCGATACTGACGTACTGATACCCTTGATTGGTTCATGGTTGTTGTTGCAGATTGAGTATCTTGTTTATAAATGTATTCACTTCTGACACATCTCTGCTAAGGCACACGCAATCCTCGCTCACCTTTGCTTCTCCTTGCCAACTCCTCTCCCTTACCACCCACATCCCTCCCTCACTAACTTTTCCTCACAGCAGCGTTGAATAATGGTGCTTGTGTGGAAGATGAGTGAGTGTGGAAGTTGAGGAGAATTGAGTTTAGATGATTAAACGCAGGGCAGGATTGAGTGTGGAGCCAGATATGTGAGTGTGTGAAATATGACGAGTGATTTAGATTCAAAGAGTGGTGAGGGGGAGTAGGAAGAATGAGTGCATGTGGAGAAATGAGTGTGGAGGAAGAGTGAATATGAAGGAGGGAAAAGAATGAGTGTGGAAGAATGAGGTTGGAGAAGTGAGTGAAGGAAGAGTGAGTGGAGGTATAGTGAATATGGAGGAAGAGAAGGGAGATTGAGTGTGGAGAAAGAGTAAGAGGAGGAAGAATGATTAGAGGAGTGAGGTTGGAGGAGTAAGTGTGGAGGAGGAGTGAGTCTGGAGAGAGAGGAGCGTGAGTGAGTGTTCATGGAGGAGTGAGTAATGGATTCCCAACAGGGGCAGGGTCTAATCGTTCAACAATGCACGGGCAGCATGGAATGATGTATATAAAACGCCCCTCTGATGACGACAGTGGCTGTGAAGAAGGAGATTGTTGAACCTGTCGATAGGGAAGTATTGGGGTCTCTGTCAATCAAAAGGCAGAAGTTTGAAGTGGCATCTGCCGCCCATTGGGGTCGAAAATTTATTTGACTTTGTCACAAGGACGTAAAACCTGGCCCGAAATAGCTTTGGGTTAGTGAGAATGACTTCAAGCAAAAGAAAAACTCAAAAGGGGTATTTAACAACTAAAGTGACAGGGACGAAATGTACTGTGTTGGTCTTATCTGTCATCATTGAAAGTGCTTAGCACAGCATAAGAGGGGACTCCCAGAAAGGAGGAAAAAGCATTTAACGCACAGTGGGGACGTGGAATACGTTTTTGGTTGAAATGTAGTGAATATTTGTCAGAAATCCCGAGATGTTACTGGGGGTGACCTAAATGAAAGAAATCAAAATGTGCAGCAAATGCCTATTGGGGAAAGGGTGGGGGGTGTCAGGGATTTTTTTTGTTCTGAAGGTAAAAGAACTTCAGTATAGCTTTAGGGCCAAGGAGGGTGACTTAAACCCGAGAAAATAGCCAAAAAGAACATTTAGCGCCCACTGGGGTCGGGGAGAACATGAAATATACGTATACATACTGTAACATGTGTACGTGTATCTCTCGTCCTTAACAGATGTCTAGGAAAGTATCCGAGGCAGATCAGCCACAAGTTAGGAGAGGGTAGAGGTCAAACAGGATAAATCCCCATTTAAGCTAGCCAAATACAATGTCAGGAAAGAGATGCTTATATATGCTATAAAGGAGTATAATGAGCATAATGAGGAGAGGAAATGGCGGTATATAAGAAAAGGTTATGATGAAGATGAATCAGGTGGAATGGCCAAGCAAGATTATATTTCGGTGATTACGTCTACAATACGACCAAGTGATTAATTGCCTTCAGATAATTCAATTTACAGTGAAATTTTGAAGATAAAGACACAACACTGGCTTTTAAGTCTCGAGCAGAGAAAGGACTTCTTCAATAAATCGAATACTGGGAGTGCGAGTCGGACAGTGATTAAGTCACAGTCGAAGAAGACCCAGATATCCAAGTTGGTGGGATTTATTATTCTTAAGACATTGCTTCTTTACGTCTTGAGACGTCTCATCTTAAAATGTTACTCCATGCTGCAGGACTTGAGCTCAGCGTAAAGGATGATGGAAGCATCTCGCTGTTGGATGTTTGAACGCATCTGGTGGTCGATGACATGGAATTCCTTGTTGGTCTCGGTAACTCTTTTCTGGTTCTGGCATATCTGGAGTAGTGAAAAACGGGTTTGTCGAAGTTCGGGTAATGTCGATTCAATCCTTTACAACTAAATTTGTTGTAATCCCCACCATGCAAAATTATGTTTTCGATGATAGAGCGATCATTATCCCAATCACTCCACTTTGAACAGACCCGGGGTGTGTTTATCTAAGGTGTAGTTGTCCATTTCGAGGACTGTCCATTTCGAGGAGTTGCCAATCTGATGGATCGAAGAAGATGCCAATGAAATCATAGAGAAATTCCCACATCCGTAACTTGGCTTATTAATACACCGTGCATCCAATCTGGAGTGGGAGGTAGCAATTGCATCCACATGATAAAACAAGGGGAATTAGTACGCTTGCGCGATTGCTTGAGATTGCAGAGGTGGACGTTGACACGACGGTGCTGATTGGTCACGGTCTTGCCATATGATGAATTGCCGGCCAATTTTTCAGTTTCGACGATGGTGCCTGTTTTGTTTCCTTGTTGAGATAAGCATGTGTCGGGTTTGAGTGAGAAAGTTATGTAATTCAGTTAATGTCGTCGCGATTGACCTCAGTGTTTTATGAAGATGGGGGTGGGGGAGGGTCACTGAAGGTTTCATTCGGGTGTTCGGGGGCGAGAATATCACACTCCACAAAACCGAGGAGTTGCTCGGTATGGGTCGCAACAAGGAGTTTAGGTGCGGCCCGAGTCTGGTAGTGATCCAAAGACCGGTGGTAAGTGCGCGGGAATTCGCGTAACGCGACTTGGGTCTGTTTCAAGTTAAAACTCACACTCCCACAGCTCATGACAATCGTACCCAGACCCTTCGGTATGGCCTCGCTAAGTCTGAACTAAGTCTTTGTCGCTCGTTGTAGCGGTGGTGGCCATGGGGCATGGTCGTGAGGGCACACTCATGGCCATACCAATAACATCCAAGGAATTGAAAGACTAGGTGTTTCACCGATGAGTTCGAAACCATCCAGGGGGAGTCGAAAATCGCCCACCCGCTTTTCTGTGTTATTAGCTCGTTGACGGAAGGTAATGCCGCGTTCGTGGCCTTCTCAATCGAGCCACTGTTCCGCTACATGTTTTGTAGAGCGGTGTGCCTTGAACTGATCACCATCGGGTATAATGCCCTGCCGGCTATGCACACGAGATACCGTCTTATAACACACTATTCCATGTTTCTGTAAGTCTTGAGAGCATTTGAACACCCGTTGACATTTGGCATATTTGCTCATTTAAGAGAAATGCCCTACAGTGCGCCGTTGTTATACGTTCATTTTCATCGTCGTGTCATACCATTCCAGGGAGCGATGAACCAGGCGGGCAAAGAGTCAAGATTCCTCGACTTCACGTGCAAGGCTGTACACAAAGATATTGGCTAACTTTCAAAAACGTCCAGCATGCACAACGGCACACCCCGTAAGGGACGGCCTTTCATCTCTTGGTTGCGTAAACGGGTCTTCCAATAATGGTTGACAACGTCGTCACACTCCCTAGGTGGATCGCAGTCTTAAGTGGAAGGACAAATACCGAAATACACATTTGCGGCCAGTGTAAGAGTCATTGCTCTCTCACTACTCGCTGCAGCATTGTCACCGAGGTGACAGCGACGCCCTATGAAGCATGCCTGCTCTCGAGTAGCATTTGAACTCTGACCAGGATGTCTGTGGGAAGCGCTCCATATGTTCATGACATTTAGAACACGTTTAAACGTTCGTTATGCAAGATTTCTGAATATTTTTTTGTTGGCCATGGTAGCGATGATTGTGTAAGCCGTTGTGGCTTGTATTTGTCAAACCGTCTTGGCTTTTTTGGGCTAAACCGAGGTGGCTTCTATTTGTAAAGCCGTGGTGCCTATTAGTCCAGGGATACGCGCATGCGCATTGAATAAGTTGTAGAACAAGAACAGCGGTCTATAAAGGCGAAGTCAATTGACAGTGTTCGGCATTCATTCCGCCCTTCGCCATCACGAATCGTGCGTCTCTGCAGACGGCGTGGGGCCTTCATCCCTTGGTATGGGCTCACCAGCAACTTCACAACACCAAATGGTAGGTGGAGATGACGTTACAAAACAGATTGACAACTCGATCAGCGCCCCCATTAATCTTTGATCTGACTGAAATTCCGCAGAGCCATGTCGGAAAAATGGACTTTCATGGACCTTTCCTCCGTATAAATACAAGGGAGATTTACATCTGCGTACTGACCATGACAGAGCCTATAATACGTGCGATTCTCAGCGTGAACCCGAGGTCTTGCTGAACCTATATGAGGATAAGATCGATATCATGGAAGTGTGAGACATCTGTGATGCGGATTCTACACAGCCTTCAGATTTGTCTGTCCTGAGAGAGTTGGATCAAAATCAAACGGGTGTTGTCTGGTGAACTGGACGGCAACCTCATCCACTTGGATCACGATGCTTACGTCCGAAGCGATCCATTCCTTGCTCAACTGGCTCGGCTAAATGTGGGTACAATGAGTTTTACACCCCACCCAGTATTGTGTTACGCGCTGGAAGATGCCGTGGGGGATGTAGATCAGGTGCTTACAAGGGACAAGTTGAACTCGCCTGGGCTCGTGCCATGGAAGATGCGTTGACAAAACCCAACGAAAGGAACTTCGAACCCGGCGCAAGACAAACCAGTCATAAATAAACGAAAGAGCCCGGGTCCTCCATCTATTATCACCATGCAGATGCAAACCGGCCGCCTATAGTGCAGTGATACCCCTTTATCGTGCGGACAAACCCCAGGGAATAAAACGTGCGTAAGTCCAAGATTGGTCAACAAGACATGTATACCTTACATTAAGCCGCTCGACACCATTTGGTTGCGAATTTGGTCGACCTGAGCGCCTTCGTCAAACAAGATGATCGCATATCTTAACTTGCATCGATATCCTGTCGAAGTATGCGTCGGTCGTACCCATCCAGACGAAAACAGGGGAGAATGTTGTGCCTGCATTGAAGCATGTCCTTAAGACGGTTCGTAAACATTTGTATTTGCAAGCCGAAGAAAACACGGAATTCCGCAAGACTCCCGACCAGATTCTTCTGGAATTCCTCTAGCCCTGTACAGACTCGCCCACTATGCTACACACAGAGTGTATCCTACACACAGAGTGACCGGAAGTGACCTTTGACCCTGTGCATCATTTCCGGTACTGTTTATGTGTGGAAGTTCGAAAATTGTTTAAATTGCTATGCCAAGGTGGCATAAACATCCAAGGAAGCGAATTTCGGAGTCGTTGGTGGCTGGTTAATAATTGAAGCAGGTGTTGGATGGTGTTACTGTAATACATTTGAATGACAAGGCAATGTAGACCTATCAAGTTTACGTTTGTTTCGTGGGCTAACACGTGATTACTTAAACTCATCTATATCTCATTACGCCATTGTTGTGTGTTGTTGATCAGATATACAATCGGCGCTGCCATTGGCTGTTATAGAGCTAGGTCACATACACATGACTCTTCGCACTCATGATCAATGTATGACATACAACGAATGCGTTTATGTTGAATCAGAGGTGTTGTGGTAGCAAGTCTCCGTTAGTGCGAGAATGAACCGCTCGCTCCCCGCCATTGACATCATAAAACGCCTTCTTCCTACCGACTACCAGGGTTCGCGCGAAGATAATACGGCTGCTCATACTTCCATAATCATGAGTCTAGATGATTATGAGATAATTCAAACCTTTGTTTATAGTTTTGTTCTTGGAAAGTCCAGTCCAAAGAGAAAGAGAAAGTCAAGAGAAAAATAAATCGGAAAATCAGTCGAAAACCCCATTGACTAAGTTTGAGTTCCTGTAACCTGCATCCATTCAATGTTTCTCTTCACATGCATGAAAGTAAAAATTTAACCGTCAATTTTTATTCACGTGAAGAGAATTGCAAGATTACACCTTATATGTGTATATATTACTGTTAATCGGCAAGAGTTTTTCATTAAAATAATAGTTTAGGCACTTCTCAAGCTGAAGTTTTTAGGCGTGGGAGTAAAAATAAGTTTATCGATCGCATAAATAAAAGTCCCTCTTATACACGAATTATAAACATGTGCTGTAATTTGTTCGGGGGTCACAGTGTGTAAGAGATATTTTAAGAAAATACTATAATTGAAAACATATGCGTAGTCAGCTGCTGACTGACGCGACTGCCTTCCTAATGAAAGTACAACATTGTGTTTCCATAAACAACATAAATCGTACAGATTTATCATATGAATTAATTTTACAACTGAATACAATTTATTCCTTAACAAGTACAATTTATTATATAAAAAAAGCCAGCTGTCAGAATGCGTACAATCAGAGAAACGTGGTACAATTATCATCGAATACATAATGTATGCGGGTTTGATAACGTCGATCGTTACCATATTTTGCCCGCGGCTCACATATAGGTCGTGATGACGTCAGTGCTATTTCACGATATGACCTAGACTGGATGAGTCCTATTTCATATGTACTATTATTAATAATAAAATGATCTTTAATAAATAGAATGAGAAAAAAAAAATGAAAAAAAAAAAAATGGTAGGAATCCATATTGGCATTCATATTGAAAGAATAATATCACGCGGAAACTCCGAACGACGCATGCCAGCTGTATGACTTCCGTTACCATGGACACTGATGGAGATTAGCTCAAGAAGAAAAACCGAGAGAAATACCTCAAATTAGAAGAGATTCTTCCCGGGTAGAATCAAGGGAATGTCCATTTCATTTGGATATATATTTTATCTCCCGATAAGAGAGAAATACAAACGAGGACTATGTGAGGGGAAACACATCCTACAGCATGTGATGTGCCTCACGTGCGGCGGATCACGGTTTACAGCTGAGAGCTGTAAAATCCTTCCACCATTAATACGTGAGGTATTATGACTTCACGGAATAAGCCGAGCAGTCGCGAATGGGGTTTCGTCGTGTAAAGATTCCATCTGGAGGCGTGGTTAGTCTGGACGATTGACATGTTTTTACCTTCGGTCGCAATATTTGTATCAATTGCATTCTAACGGCATATTGTGACGTCTCGGCAGTAACGTCATTCCCATTGTTGAGGTCATGGTACAGACGAGTCGCCAGTTCCGACCCATCAAAGTGAAATTTGCAACTGTTTCAGAAGGAAAGGGTTTGATTGGCATATTTATTATCTTGGTCGCCGTACAAATGTCTATAGCCTGTATTAACAAACTAACTTAGCTGGGGATAAACTGAACTGCAGGGAAAATAAAATTACATTTCTTAATGAGAGGTGTCAGTTCCGACCCACTGTCGCCAGTTCCGATCCAGCCTCGTTTTGACATTGACCTTTGACCCAGATTTAAACAAATGTAATTGTCAACATGATAAATTTTCTGCCAAAATAGGGTCCTAGCTGGATATTTCGTTTTGAATGTCTTCATCTCATAAGTGAACATCTGACGTTAAAGAATGCGGGTTGGGGGTGATAGTGATATGGTCGAGCTAATCATATTAGCAAGATATATTGGACACTGAAATAACTCCGATGGCTAATAAGCGTATACTCACTCAAAAATGATGATAAATCAACGGTACTTCTACTTATTTCACCTCTGAATAGCAGATTAAAGAGAAGAAATGCTGATCAGAACTCGAGTTACGATTTTACGTAGTGATCGCTGCGTTCGCAAGACATTTTCAGGCCATGGTACGACCCAGCTTGGCCATCCATGGATGGTAGTGGTTCGGAACTGGGTCCGTCAGTTGATGTCAACAATGGGGCAGGTAGCCTTTAGAGAGACACCCCAGTAAATAAATTTATGACAGATACATAGTACCATATGATAACTATATGTGAGAAACAAAACATCAAAACTTTGATAGGAAGCGCTGGCAGACGACACGGTTTTTGACCAACGGCGAGTCCTGGTGTTTGTACTTAGACCGATGTAGTCGTGTGTATGGAGTGGGTCTGCAAAGCTGTCTCCTAACAAAATCAGTGAATGCATAATATAATTTAACCATGATTGAGAGCTTGATCAACTTGCTTGAATACACCAAATGTTTTATGATTTCGCGTGATCATGGTTATGACAAGAAGCAATATATTTGGAAGTGGGTCGGAACTGACACTGGATCGGAACTGGCGACGTCACTGTAGTAACGTCATTCTCATTGTTGACGTCACATGAACGCATTGCTTCCAGCGTGCGTATATGAACGAATCAATCAAATCCTTAGACTGGCCGCCGTCGTCTAATAACGTTGGGCCGATTGACGACAGGCTTCTAATAATGCCGACCTTCACAGTGTAACGAAAGTGCAGAATGACAACCACCCCTTGGGATCCCCTTTAATCAGTCACTGCTTGTGTTCGGTTACGTGACTACTGTGAAATCGAAAGTTACATTGGTTTATGTGTGCGGTTGACTTACCTGATGGAATTCAACGCTGTAATTTGCCTAGAATGAACTATAATAATCCGTGAGACAGACAATGCCTCGAAATCCCGGCGAAGTTATCTCAAACGACCAGTCTGGACGGTGGAAGGGGCTCTGGTGAGCTACTCGCTTCGCTGTGAAATGACGTCAGTCAGGAATGCGGAAGTCGATTTCGGTAAATATGCAGATGAGGGACAGTGAACTTTGCGGTCCTCGTATGGATTAACTAGAGGGAGTTGGAAGCTGAGATTTACCAGTTATGTCCGTTATGAATTATGGTTTGTTCCTCCATAGCCATATTTATCCAGCGAAGTCCAGATAAACTGATCGGGGAGTGGTGTAAGTGACAATATAGAGGGCGCTGTCATCTTCGACGACGTGTTTCTGCCTTTATTCACAGAAGAGCGGTAGCCCTATATAAGCCGGACCCCCACTGAAACGAGGCAGACCAGCAGAAACATCGAGGTGAGAGCACACGCCAAATATATTGGGGAGAAGAATCCAGTACATTGCCGGGCCGGAGAAGCCCGCCGCCGAATTTGTACATTGCCGGCCGGAGAAAGCCCGCCGCCGAATAAGTGCCGCCGCCGAATTTGGGACCAGGCCGCCGAATATTATAGCATCATCATTGCATACATTTACACACACTTACATTCACATGTTCGGGCCGTGTTTACTCTACTTCGATCTCTATTCGGCATCAACCGTATTGCACAGTTGAACGAATATTGCGCTGGAAGTTAAGAGTATAGACGCTTATCGCTATGGTTATTCTTATTCTCTACCGTACGCCAGTACGGGCTCAGCTCTGGGAATTAACTAACGGCGTTAGAGTCGATAGCATGGCCATACATTAGCCGCATCTCTCTGCTTTCAACCGTATCGCACAGTTGTTCAAAGATTGCGCTGTGGTTCGTGTATCTATTAAGCTGTATCTGGTAAGGGATGCGAGTCCCTGTGAAGAAGATATAGTTAAAGCATTTCATACACAGTTCCTACATAAACAATTATTCATGCACACATGTACTTAAACCACAACCCACGGGTTGAAATACATTCACGCTAACACCCACAAGCTATAGGTTCGAGCCTATAGCTTGATATATATACACCTACCCAGTCAATCGTACGATAAACGATTATCCATTCACGCTTCCATAAGCATACAGTCTCTCACCACCCTGTACATATATTGAGTAATTCACGGCCAATGATAGATTACTACTGTCTCATACAGTAGTATATAGAGGGGGAATCCTAGACCTGATGCCCAGCTATTGCGGAAGACCCTGCAGTAGTATAGAGAGAGGGTTCAAGGGTCAACTGACCATACAGTAGTATAGAAGGAGGGTTCCTATACTAGTTGACCATACAGTAGTATAGAAGGAGGGTGCCGATTCCAGGTGCCCATACAGTAGTATAGAAGGAGGGTGCCGATTCCAGGTGCCCATACAGTAGTATAGGAAGAGGGTTACTAGACCAGGTGCCTGCCTATCCACCGTGTGTTATTGATGTCCGATCCTAGTGGACCGTGTAGCCGTGAACTCTAGCCTTGATGATTCATCCTTGGAGCCGGGCCGCGGAGTGAGTCGCCGTGAGCGGGGTCGCTGAAGCCTGGGGGTGTATTCCTACGAGGGGTGCCGTCTGCTGCTGTGGTGAGCCGTGCAGTTGAATAGTCCTGCGGTGTTACAGAGAGACGGGCCGGTGCCGTAGAAGCCTTTGTACTGTGATAGTACTGTCGTGCCCAGGCCGTCCGCATCCATTGACGGTTATCAACGCTTGGAGGGGCTTAGTCGTGTAAGACGAGACACGACGACGACGAGAAGTCCATACCACCCGAGGGAGGAAGACCGGGGGAAGGAAGACACACGACGGACATAACCACGGGAGGACCAGGTCGTGTAAGACGAAACACGACGCAGTGTTCATCCATACGGGAGTGAACGAAGACCTGGGGAAGGAAGGCAGACGTTGGACCTTTCCACGTATATCTGGGGAAGGACGATAGACGCTGGAACCTACTACAAAACCCTGGGGAAGGAAGATAGAAGCTGGACCCATCCATGAGAGAACCGGTCGTGACCAGACTGTGGCTGTGACCAGGCCTGCTCGCGTTATAGCTAGGGCTATATTTATTTTGTATATATTTTCTATTGAACTTCGGTTAAAGATAACTATAAGAGTACAGATAATTCATAGAGTAGGGATCTTCTTTGCAGGGATTATACGCTACCACGATTTGAATCCTGTATACCTGCTCAAAGAATTATATGTCAGTATTGCATTAATTTGCTTTGGTTGTTATTACAGGTCTTCCTTTCCAACCTCCTTGATCCAGACAAGGTGACAGGTTGAATCGAACTCCCTCGTTGGCCAGGATCAGTGCCCGAGTGCGTTCCCAGTAGCCTGACAGTTTGTCTTGGGGACCCTGCGCACTCTGTGGATCTGAAACATCCATTACCCCACGTTATAGAAGTAGAAACGTTTCAACTGGTGGCAGCGGTGGGATGGCCAACTTCTGGGAGACGAAGGAAAGGAGACCAAGCCTGGCGGATAGAATGGATCCGGACCAGACAACCATGAATGTAAATGGAGATTTCGGCGCCGAGTTACGACAACCGGGAGCCCGGGGCCAACCATCTGACGGAAGAGGAGCCCGACCGAAATACTCCACGACGCCGAGTCCACGGGAGCGACGTGAGACGGGAAGAGGCGTGGCTTCCGGACGATCAACCACGGCGACACTGGGGTACGAAAATCTTCTTGACCTGTCCACGCTGGAACTGGGATCGGTGCTGTTGGCACCGCCGGCCGAGCTGACGCCACGACCTTCAGGGGAGACGTCTACCGAAGATCGACTGAGGGGGCGTGGGCCAGGGCCTGAACAACCCGACGTTGACCTAAGACGAGAGGTAGAAGACCAGCGTAATGTCTCAAATGCATTATGCACAGCGATGACCGCCATGATGGGACAGATGTCCACGATGCTGAGAAATCAAGGTTCCGGTGACGAGACGACTCCACCGAGGGCGGAAGATTACAGCCATTCTGGGCCAGCCGGACTGGAAAGAGAGCGCCGAGCCGCAGAGACGCCACCACGGGGTCGAGATGAAGCCGCATCGGGTACAACGTCGAGGCGAGATGAATCACCGCCAAGAAGACGCCGGGACGAGCCGCCTTCAGTTTCATGGGACCCTCCGTTGCAAACGTCCACGCCCATGGGGGAACCTAGACGGCCGAAGACGACAATGGTGAAGGCCGCTACTTACGATGGTACCACGCCATGGCCGGATTATTTGGCTCACTTCGGGCACTGCGCCGTGATCAATGGATAGACCTACCAACAACAGGGTCAATACCTGGCCGTCGCTTTAAGGGGGTCAGCGCAACAGGTGTTAACCAGCCTTAAGTTTGTACCTGGCAGTACCGACTACGACCGTTTGAAGGAAGCCTTAGGGAAGCGATTTGCCCCGCCTAATCAGATGGATATGTACAAGGCACAGCTGAGGTCTAGACACCGTGAGAGGGAAGAGGATCTTCCGGGCCTGGCTCAAGCACTAATCCGCCTGGCACAGCTGGCCTATCCCGACGCCGGAGACGATGTTCAGGATACCCTAGCCAAGGATCAGTTCCTGGACGCCATCGGTGAAGAGCTGAGGTTTCAAGTCTGGCAAACTAGGCCTACAACCTTGGATGCGGCAGTACATGCGGCTGTGGAACTGGAAGCATTCAAGAGATATCGTCGACATGAAACATGGGCAACAAGCAGAGCTGTTCATGCCGAGGAAAAGATGGGAACGGAGACTCAGCATCTGAGAGAAATGAAGCGGTTATTGGAACAGATTCTGCGAGACACTGAATCACCGCGACAGCAACAACCACGACGATATCAGTCCAGATGGGGGCATAGGCGTGGCCGACAACGACCATACAGCAACCGAGATCGAACACCAAGGTGCTGGACATGCGGAAAACATGACCACTATCGAGCGACTTGCCCCGAAATCCGTAGACAAGATGGCTCCCGACCGCAGGATCCACCAAAAACGTCTTTGGCGGCACCAACGTTTCAACTGGTGGTGGACGATACGAGAACTTTTCATCACAGTTACAAGCCGGGTGATCAGGTTTGCTTGGGAGGGTCTTTTGTTGTGAAAGAAGCCCTGAATGATGAGACATATCGCATCGCCGACGAGGCTGGTGGCCTCCGGGTGGTCCATCATGATCTGCTTAAGCCCTTCTACACCAGAGAGACGTCGGACAGTGAGACCACCGAGTCCACAGAGAATGACGGGGGTGTCAAATCTGAGAATGACTCGGAGCCTGCGGCAGTCTTTCCATATCCGGTGGAGCATCCAACCGCAGTGAGATCTCCATCACCTCGGCAGACGAGAAGTGGACGGAGAACCCGGCGTCCTCCAAGATTGGCAGATTACGAGGTTGGATTACCGCCGGATCCTCCTGTTGAAGACGAGTCGCCACTTCCGGAAGAGCAGATGGCCTTGCCGGAGAGGTGGAGTCCTCCACGAACGACTCGTGGACGTCGTATCCAGCGACCGGGGCGTTTTAATGACTACGTTTTAGCCTGCCAGTGGACAGGAGATGCACGACCGTACGGTCGGAAAAATACGGTTGATGACCGTGATCGTCGAGGGATGACCTGTGGTGCATGGCCGACCTGCAGGTACTCGGGTGGGCGACGGATGCCGGATGGGTGATCCCGAGGCTTTACTGCCTCAGATGCATGATGCATGACTCCAGCAAGAGAGAGCTGTGGCCTGCTGTGGACCTGATGTCCACTGCAGGTGATGACGACTTGACCAGGAAGTCAAGAGGACCGTCGTCCTGTAATTTTGGTGTATATACGTTGTACATATGTTCTGTTCTGCACTCCCGTGCTACTGGTAGCGTGACGAGAGCCATGACGAGGGCGTCATGATTTTCGAAGGCGGGGGTAGTGTAACGAAAGTGCAGAATGACAACCACCCCTTGGGATCCCCTTTAATCAGTCACTGCTTGTGTTCGGTTACGTGACTACTGTGAAATCGAAAGTTACATTGGTTTATGTGTGCGGTTGACTTACCTGATGGAATTCAACGCTGTAATTTGCCTAGAATGAACTATAATAATCCGTGAGACAGAATGCCTCGAAATCCCGGCGAAGTTATCTCAAACGACCAGTCTGGACGGTGGAAGGGGCTCTGGTGAGCTACTCGCTTCGCTGTGAAATGACGTCAGTCAGGAATGCGGAAGTCGATTTCGGTAAATATGCAGATGAGGGACAGTGAACTTTGCGGTCCTCGTATGGATTAACTAGAGGGAGTTGGAAGCTGAGATTTACCAGTTATGTCCGTTATGAATTATGGTTTGTTCCTCCATAGCCATATTTATCCAGCGAAGTCCAGATAAACTGATCGGGGAGTGGTGTAAGTGACAATATAGAGGGCGCTGTCATCTTCGACGACGTGTTTCTGCCTTTATTCACAGAAGAGCGGTAGCCCTATATAAGCCGGACCCCCACTGAAACGAGGCAGACCAGCAGAAACATCGAGGTGAGAGCACACGCCAAATATATTGGGGAGAAGAATCCAGTACATTGCCGGGCCGGAGAAGCCCGCCGCCGAATTTGTACATTGCCGGCCGGAGAAAGCCCGCCGCCGAATAAGTGCCGCCGCCGAATTTGGGACCAGGCCGCCGAATATTATAGCATCATCATTGCATACATTTACACACACTTACATTCACATGTTCGGGCCGTGTTTACTCTACTTCGATCTCTATTCGGCATCAACCGTATTGCACAGTTGAACGAATATTGCGCTGGAAGTTAAGAGTATAGACGCTTATCGCTATGGTTATTCTTATTCTCTACCGTACGCCAGTACGGGCTCAGCTCTGGGAATTAACTAACGGCGTTAGAGTCGATAGCATGGCCATACATTAGCCGCATCTCTCTGCTTTCAACCGTATCGCACAGTTGTTCAAAGATTGCGCTGTGGTTCGTGTATCTATTAAGCTGTATCTGGTAAGGGATGCGAGTCCCTGTGAAGAAGATATAGTTAAAGCATTTCATACACAGTTCCTACATAAACAATTATTCATGCACACATGTACTTAAACCACAACCCACGGGTTGAAATACATTCACGCTAACACCCACAAGCTATAGGTTCGAGCCTATAGCTTGATATATATACACCTACCCAGTCAATCGTACGATAAACGATTATCCATTCACGCTTCCATAAGCATACAGTCTCTCACCACCCTGTACATATATTGAGTAATTCACGGCCAATGATAGATTACTACTGTCTCATACAGTAGTATATAGAGGGGGAATCCTAGACCTGATGCCCAGCTATTGCGGAAGACCCTGCAGTAGTATAGAGAGAGGGTTCAAGGGTCAACTGACCATACAGTAGTATAGAAGGAGGGTTCCTATACTAGTTGACCATACAGTAGTATAGAAGGAGGGTGCCGATTCCAGGTGCCCATACAGTAGTATAGGAAGAGGGTTACTAGACCAGGTGCCTGCCTATCCACCGTGTGTTATTGATGTCCGATCCTAGTGGACCGTGTAGCCGTGAACTCTAGCCTTGATGATTCATCCTTGGAGCCGGGCCGCGGAGTGAGTCGCCGTGAGCGGGGTCGCTGAAGCCTGGGGGTGTATTCCTACGAGGGGTGCCGTCTGCTGCTGTGGTGAGCCGTGCAGTTGAATAGTCCTGCGGTGTTACAGAGAGACGGGCCGGTGCCGTAGAAGCCTTTGTACTGTGATAGTACTGTCGTGCCCAGGCCGTCCGCATCCATTGACGGTTATCAACGCTTGGAGGGGCTTAGTCGTGTAAGACGAGACACGACGACGACGAGAAGTCCATACCACCCGAGGGAGGAAGACCGGGGGATAGGAAGACACACGACGGACATAACCACGGGAGGACCAGGTCGTGTAAGACGAAACACGACGCAGTGTTCATCCATACGGGAGTGAACGAAGACCTGGGGAAGGAAGGCAGACGTTGGACCTTTCCACGTATATCTGGGGAAGGACGATAGACGCTGGAACCTACTAGAAAACCCTGGGGAAGGAAGATAGAAGCTGGACCCATCCATGAGAGAACCGGTCGTGACCAGACTGTGGCTGTGACCAGGCCTGCTCGCGTTAAAGCTAGGGCTATATTTATTTTGTATATATTTTCTATTGAACTTCGGTTAAAGATAACTATAAGAGTACAGATAATTCATAGAGTAGGGATCTTCTTTGCAGGGATTATACGCTACCACGATTTGAATCCTGTATACCTGCTCAAAGAATTATATGTCAGTATTGCATTAATTTGCTTTGGTTGTCATTACAGGTCTTCCTTTCCAACCTCCTTGATCCAGACAAGGTGACAGGTTGAATCGAACTCCCTCGTTGGCCAGGATCAGTGCCCGAGTGCGTTCCCAGTAGCCTGACAGTTTGTCTTGGGGACCCTGCGCACTCTGTGGATCTGAAACATCCATTACCCCACGTTATAGAAGTAGAAACGTTTCAACTGTAGCGGCGATGTCATGACCTGTTGACGTGTATTTGTGACGTTATGCAACAATCGAATTAACAGTTCCATTATAACGTCGTATTGTGACGTTGTGTACAATTCTGCTGTGACGTTACGTACTGACGCGGACCCACAGACACTCTCGTCAAGCTGTACAGCCTGTTCCTGACAAGGCCGAACTGAAGGTCGATAAAAGAAACAATCTTTTATCGAATATCATCATATGACACCATCCGTTATCAACTCCTAAAGTAAGATGAAATAGACGCATATCTTGAGCGATAGTTTTCACATTGATCTGTAGCACTTCCTCTACGCATCGAGCCATTTCATAAACACTCCATGTTGAAGGTATGGGCTCAAATTTGGCCGCCATTACGTCTTTTCATTATTAGGTGCTGGTCCACAAGCTTAGCGATAGCGGGTCATGCGCAGTGGATGGGTACTAGTCTATCAAATCCTTTGCGTTGGGGGCGGGGTCAGAATACGGAGTTTTCATTGGTGACAAAAAATGCACAGTATATTGTGCATTTTTTCTTGCAAAGTTAGCTCCCTTGTGACGTTCCGTCCCTGTTTCAAGCATTTCTTAATAGGCAGAGTTACTTCCTCTTGTTTCCCGTTTAAAATACATTATGAAACAGGGGCTGGGTCCAGTCTAGCTAAATAATATATAGCCCTCAAGGTCCAGTCTAGATATGACCTAGTTCCTGTGGGTATTACCCGACATGTTGTCCTTTCCTCGACGCATATAGCTATGATGCAAGAGTGTTGACTCACTGCTCTCTATAGGGCTTATAATGGGCTTGCAAGTTCAGGTGTTATGAAGGAACCGTAATCTGATCGATACGATTTGATTGGTGGACATTTCTAGAAGATAGAAATACCCAAAATTTGATTGTTGCCTATTTTTAGCAACACAAGAGCCGTGCTCTGATTGGTTGACATTTTTAGTGCTATTCAGGATATGACCAACTTTTTTTTTTCAGGCGTGGGTGTATACAAATTTTCCTGACACATTTAGCTAGGATGCAAGAGAGATGTATGTATATGACTCACTGCTCTTTACTTATGGGGGACTTCCCCAGGCTACTAGGACCCTATAATATCCTAGGTATTCCCATTGATGTGGGGGCTCCTGCGCTACCGGGAAGATGATATTACATATTAAGTAACAAAACACCACTAGCAGGATTATTACATAAAAACGCTATTCCAGAATTGGCCTTTTTTAACGGGCATTTTATATTAAGTATCAAAACGGCCTTTAAGGAGCATTACATATTAACGCTGTTTCAACCCCCCTTTTGTCTTCTGGGATCATGTGTAGGGTTGAGTGCCATTAGGCCTTCGCGACGCAAAACGTCTCACATAGCTTTACTTGAATGTGCCTTTCAATTCGACAATAAAAGAATATAATATTCATCTATATTTAGCTTTACAGCATCGTTCCGCATATTTATTTATGAGTCTCTATTGACGACGTCTGTTTGCTTAGACTTACAGTTTACTCTACAGTCGATTCCTAGATTTCGCGAATCGGACGCAATTTTGGGTCACACGTGACCATAAAAATATGTTCAAAATTAGCTTAAACAAACCGTCAAGTTTTAGAACGACATAAGTATTTGCAATTACCAGAAATAGAATAGATTCTAGCCACATATAACATTCAGAAGCTTTTCGCTTAACCGCTTGACTTTCAAGAACTTCACCATTCCACTATATAGGGCGAATATGAAATTATATTTTCATGTTCTTTCTAGGATAATCTGGTGTATCTGGTAAACGTTGAACCATCAAATACTTATGTTGCATGTAGTAAGATACGACTGCACTTGGCCCATTTGCGTGCGTACACTTCACCATCCATAAGATGGCTTGCGAATCGTGTGTCTCCATTATCGCGGAGCGATATCCGGTATATTACCGGATTCTGTTCGGCCTTCATCCGGCGGAGAACAGACTGGAGAAATCTGATAAATTACAGGCTTTCATACCACTTCGGAAACAGGTATTGCCTGGGCTTACAAAAGATATAGGTATGAATAACTTTCGTATCATCCAATAGGTGTGGTGGATCTGTAATTTTGAGCAAGTAGGACATCACATGATTCGAAAATGGCGAGTTACGTTGGGGTTACGTCGGTAGACTTTAGCTGATTGGCTGACCCAGTCACGTGGTATTGATTTCTGGAAATTCCCTCCTGCCCGTTGCCGAAAGTAGGCTGAAAATGGATACACACGATCCCAGGGTCAGTCTTATCGCGTATAGATGACCGAGATGGTTACAGGTTGCACTTGGCCAACAAGCTATATCACGTGACGGGTGACAGTGATATTTAAACCGGGGATTCCCCACTAAGGACGTAAATTTGGGCAAATAATGCGCAATATACTGTTCCAAGAAATCAATATTAACACGTTATAAGTACATGTACAAATAGTTTCATCAATTAAATTTTTAAGACAAGTCGCGTGATTTTACAGGTTAAGGGCATATGCACTGTATGATTAAATTTGGGGAATACGGGTATTGCACAGGCACCTGTACATGTCAGTAACCAAAATATCAGCTGATGTAAATACGGCTGTGACCTATATACATATACATGCATTGTGTCCGACAGATCTCCATGTTCGCTCAATAGGAACGGTCGTGTTTATATGTGACAGTTGTTTCTAACAAAAACATACACTTCTTCAAATGAATCATGCATGCAATGGATTGCAATTCGCCTGAATACAGGAATTTGGACCAGCAAGCGGACCAGCAGGGAGACTGGATAGTGCAAGAGTTTGGGATAGAAACCTCCTTATATTTTGATGATATACCGAAGGAAGAAAAACACTTGACAGAAACTACGTACAGGAATTGTAGATTCCAGGAGCAACATGACTTGGAAAATGAGACTCTGTTAGCTTTGGCAAGAACAGCTCAGGAAACTGGATGTCTACTTCCCCTCATCAAAGAGGAGCTGAAATGTAAAATACAAGCTAAGAGATTGGCTTCAGGACAAGACGAACTTGTTATTAAGGAAGAAAAACGAAAGTTCATCGAGGTAAAAACAAAACAATGACTCATTGATTTACTGTGTATACAGTTTCAGCGTATATGAATCCATTTTTTCAGACTCATCACCTTTTTTGCGGGGATATAATATTTTCAGAAACTCATCAATTAAAATATATGTAATTAACATACAGTCGTTATCCATGAAACCATGTTCCTCCAGGTCAGTTTCCTCACCATCACATAAAAGCAATGCCACAAAATGTAGTTTTAGCGATTCAACAATCCGCTTCTCTTAACCCAGAATTTAGCTTTTATTACGGAACTACATTTGGAGGATATTCAACTAATTCCTCTTGGCCTACTGTAATACCAACTGGTATTATAAAACAACATACTTGTTTTGATCACAGTGCCATGTATAAAATGAGGCTGCATGTTGAAGGGTTTGGTTAAAAATTATGAATTTCTATCCAGAATCTTGTGGATCTGCTAAACACCTACTCATCAGGTTAATGTTATTGATCATTCTGGTTGTGTTTGATGAAGACATGCGATTCTTTTTTGTTTACAGCTTTCATCGGAAGATATACGGAAGAGAGAACTGAGAAAGGAACAGAACAGAAGAGCGGCAAGACGATACAGAATTAAACAAAGAGAATTTGTTTCCCACGACAGAAAGGTGCGTTATTATATGTTACATAAACTACATGAGCAGTGTGACTAACGTCACAGGACCTACGAAGTACAGTAGGCATTAGGACTCGAACGTGAACTGAACTCTTGGAAATCCCCACCCCCAGTTGAAATCCTGCCTATATTAAGATGGGCATCGCCCAAGTCAGAATCGCCAGTGATTTTCATCAAAAATCAGCAGAAATGTTCATCAAAAGTAGGTCAGCTCAGAACTTGTTGGTAACAGTCTCCTAATGCGCCTTCATTCCAAAATAAATAACGATCGCCGATTTAATTTTACAATTTTTTAATTAAAGGAAACAGATTGAATAATATAGGTTCAGTAGATTTCAAGCTTTACGTGTGAAAATACATTTACATATCTTTAATGGTTTTCAGTGCCCTTGTCCAGGATCAAAACAACTTTTTGAATCGCATTATTTTCCCAACAATACAACAAATTTTTATTCCTACGAAGTAGGCTACAGATCGCAAATTGTCCGGTAATGAGTGAGTCCATCCGAATCCTTTCGTCGGCAAAATAAGGAGAACCGTTGACATTAGAACCTTGATTTTTGGCATGAACGTGCATTAGGGCATTGTTACCAGCAAGTTCTGATCTGAAATAATTCTGATTTAAATTAGATTGATAATTAACACTTCAGTATATTGTTATGTGAACTGTAGCCTTTAACGTGTATCCTATTTCACATTGGCCACATCAGCTTCAAATTCAGGTCAAATTACCCAGAGCTAAAAATACCCTGTCCCACTGTATGTCTTTGTACCGGTTATGCTCAGGAGAATGACATAGAATAATTATTATCTTGTGCAGAGAAGGTGTTGGTCTGGAGTTGAATTACCGTAAACTACATAAATGCTACCTTTCTACTATAGTACTATATATAAAAATTTGTTGTATTGTTGGGAAAATAATCCTGGACAAGGGCACTGAAAACCATTAAAGATATGTAAATGTATTTTCACACGTAAAGCTTGAAATCTACTGAACCTATATTATTCAATCTGTTTCCTTTAATTAAAAAATTGTAAAATTAAATCGATCGTTATTTATTTTGGAATGAAGGCGCATTAGGAGACTGTTACCAACAAGTTCTGAGCTGACCTACTTTTGATGAAAATTTCTGGTGATTTTTGATGAAAATCACTGGCGATTCTGACTTGGGCGATGCCCATCTTAATATAGGCAGGATTTCAACTGGGGGTGGGGATTTCCAAGAGTTCAGTTCACGTTCGAGTCCTAATGCCTACTGTACTTCGTAGGTCCTGTGACGTTAGTCACACTGCTCATGTATATAGTACTATAGTAGAAAGGTAGCATTTATGTAGTTTACGGTAATTCAACTCCAGACCAACACCTTCTCTGCACAAGATAATAATTATTCTATGTCATTCTCCTGAGCATAACCGGTACAAAGACATACAGTGGGACAGGGTATTTTTAGCTCTGGGTAATTTGACCTGAATTTGAAGCTGATACACGTTAAAGGCTATAGTCCACATATAGCTACATGTATAACAATATACTGAAGTGTTAATTATCAATCTAATTTAAATCAAAATTATTTCAGATCAGAACTTGCTGGTAACAATGCCCTAATGCACGTTCATGCCAAAAATCAAGGTTCTAATGTCAACGGTTCTCCTTATTTTGCCGACGAAAGGATTCGGATGGACTGACTCACTCACTCATTACCGGACAATTTGCGATCTGTAGCCTACTTCGTAGGAATATATTCCAAAGTACACTCGCCTATTTAAATCTATAGTTCTGAATATCTGGCCTTTGAAAACATTTATAATTATTGAACATAAAACGTTGAAATAGCAGTGTTTCTTCTTCTTCTTCTTCTCGTCACATACTTTGACCCGAGACTTAAAAATCCTTGCTTTGACAGATGCATGTCGTATCTGTTGTCCTATTGGACAACGCATATGGGGCAAGATGTACCGAGCGTGGAACTTCTTTTCGAACTGATTTGAAACGTTGGCATTTTTCTAGATTGGTAACTGACAAAATTACATACCGGTATCACAGTACAGTACTCCTTCACAACCCTAGGGTCATTTTAATTATGTGAAATAATTCTAGATCTCGATTCATATTTATATCAACCACCGAAAGCCTTTGCCAGAAATCAAATTATATAATATACACAAAAGTCGGAAATTATGAATACAAACCGTGTTTTTATAGTTTAATATTACAAGATATTTTCGGAACTTCTCAAATGTATCCATATCTTGTTCGTTTTTTCCAGGAGAAAATGATCTTGGAGGCAGAAAATTTCACCTTGTTGACAGAACTGGCTCAGCTGAGACAGGAAAAGAAACGAATTGAAGACGTCTATCAACAACATATGAAACAATGTTTGTTTGCGGAGACTGTCTGTAATATACCAGAGTTCATCGAGAACCCTCCTGTCTACTTCTAATTCTTAACTCAGAAGATGGAAAATGGTTTGCTTCATTGTTACAATCAATTGAAAACAATGAACAGTTTAATATGCAAGTTAACAATGAACACTTTACAATGCAAGAGAACAGTTTACTGTGAAAGTGAAGAACGAACAAAAACAACAAACAATTCATTATGCAAGTGAACAAGAACAGTTTACTATGCAGCTGAACAACGAACAGCTTACTATGCAAGTGAACAACGAACAGTTTACTATGCAGGTGAACAATGAACAGTTTACTGTGCATGTGAGCAACGAACAATATTGCTGTGCAAGTGACCGTAGCTATTTTTGCAGACTTACCAGAGCCAAATGGCGCATATTTCTTAATCAGTTATAACGGGTGAGAATACATGTCCCCCTCTCAAAAAATAACTTAAGTTTCTGGTCAACGTACGCATGCGCGTCGTTCTGAAGTATGTCCGTCAAAGTACGCTGTTATTTTAGTTTAGTGAATGCTGGCGTCAAAACTGGTCCCAATATATTGACACTACATTGCGTGTGTTACTTGATCATGTATACGGGTAGAGTGCAATGAATATTCTTGAAACATGTACATAGTCATTATTTTGTTCTTTTTATGTTTTATTTCACATTTGTACAACAGTTGGTTCAAAGAGATGATCTCGAATATTATATTCTCGAATATCATATTCACAAAACAATGAAGTCAAAATTTACTGATAAATCATCATAACGTTGTTTAGTCTATAGTCTCATCATCCTCGCGAGTCAGTGTATCGCTCAAAACTCTGCGAGGATTTAAGATTTTACCTGGACTTGTGAAGATGAGTCGCATAAGCCCGATGAAGATTTCAAATATGTCATCATGTAAATATTTTCCATTTTCACTAGTATTGTTTCATTTTATGTTTTGCAGTTCTTTATTACGTAATTAATATAGTTCGTTTTATGTAATTAATATGTCAGATTATTTTATAAGCCTTCCAAAATGACTGTCTTGGCGCAAAATTCCATTTCCCTATTTCATTCATTCATAAAGTCAATTCAAGTGTCAGAAATATTCCATCGTATATTATTATCAAGAGAAATTGTCATTCGCCTGTAATACATCTCATTATCTTATGAATTGTAACTTATCATACTTTGTATATATTGTACATATATTTTTTATGTTCGAGATATTATGACAGATGGTCCTGCATCTAAGATTAGGCGGATTGAAAAGTAAGTCTATAAAGACAGAGTCTTTCAACTAAATATCCCGCCATTTAAATATTTCTAAACTATGGAAAGTAGATCCCATTGACACATGGATCAACTTTAGAGAATAAATAGAGGTAAATCGTGTGTTTGTTCTAAACTTCTTACTGCTGGGAGCGAAATGCTCAATATGATTTTCAGAGAAATTTTGGAGTGAAATAAATTAAAAGTATTCAAATGATCGTTTTACACTGTTAGAACAAAATGGTCGACACGACCAAGACAAATTTGGTCGCCTGTGATCATATAACGTATGGTAAAGACGTGACCGATCAAGTATTATTATCCGAGCACACTTTTCCTTGTCGGCCACATAATACTTGGTGGGTCACGACCATATATTTCTTGGTCGGATACCCTTCGACCACAGTTTACATGGTCGGAGGAAGCATATATTTCTTGGTCGCGACCATATATTTCTTAGTCGCAAGAATTTCCGACCAACTTGACACACCGTTCGACTACAGTTTACGGAGCGAACATATATTTTTAACAGTGTAAATCATCGTTTTCAGTTTGACTTTGTTATCTTGACCAGTCTTCATTGTATGGTCTCTGCATTAGCCTTTGACTGAATCACCGAAATTCGACACAGGTATATCTACACCGAGAGCGTGTGGAAAGTATAATTTATATACATGTAATAAGTTATTATCATGGCATGCATATATTATTACCATATGAAATAATTTATTCATTCTGAATCTGTGTTGATTAAGGTCTTACGTTATGTGACGGAATAGTGAAACAGGACCAGCCGTCTTTCTGTTCCATTTAAGTCTAGGAATGACTGTTTATCAACATCCTTTAGAATACTGAAGAATGAATGTACTATCGAAATGGGTCCAAGGTAGTATATACACATATTTGCCCGGTAGTGTTTTATTTCTTTATATTTCTAGAATATGTATTTTATTAATTAACAGTCTGCGAGGGCCTTAGTTTCGGATGCAAATGTATGTATATTAATAAAACTTGAGATTGTATGTAATGTGTGTAAATTCGAAATACAAATATTTTTTATACATTTTACCGGATTGTTCTTATTCTTTTTTTGGTCACCGTAATTTCATGTAAAGCCATACTTCAGTTTTAACAGGGGGTTAATATGTCAACCAAACCATAGTCCTTTTGTACTAAACCTAAAGGGATATAATGGATGCGTTTTCTAAATCTACGATATCAAGTTATACCGCACGCGACGATAAACTTTCACCATACACCTGTCAATCAATATGTTGCCACGTGGTTATATTATTTACCTGTCAAAGCGAAGTCGATCAGGTAGTAGAGTTGTAACGGGTCGGGTAACTGCGCAGTTGAACGCACAAGTCTTTGTACATTAGTCTCTTACAAAATGAGCGACCGACAATCGTCTCACACCATATTGAATTTATTTAGTATTCAAGACATGGCCTGGACGCTTTGCTGGATTTTCTATTTAAGGAAGCTGACGTATTCTATTTTGTGGTTTTCGGTTGATAGCGCCCCTGGCAACGCAAACAAGCTTCCACACGAGAGTTATATTGAATTTGAGAGGTAATTTCTCGCCATTTTAGGTAGTTTTAAAAGACTTTGTTTGATTAAACAGTGACAAGACAGCAGAATAAATTGATAGAATGAAAAATGTATTAATAGCCCAATTAAATAAAAAACAACAATAAAAATCCAAAAAGACAATTTTTCACATAGGCCTATAGATATGTAGATATAGATAGTAGACGAGCTGTGAACGTTCAATCAATATGTACGGCATTGAGTCACCTACTGAATATAGCGTTTTGACACGAAATATATAGTCGAGTGCCAACATAACAAGATGCTCTAAATTTATGGTTCATACTCCATGTTATCTGCACAAGTCGAATAGGGTTTATCGATCGTAACCTACCGATTGATATACTGGCTCGCGAGGATGACTCCATGTAAGTATCACGAGACAATGCCTACAGTCTGGGGACAGCAATTTGTCTAGAAATGAGCCTTTTCATCTGCACAAAGACTCACACAATAGCTGCCTATACATATCTACCAAATTTATACACTTCAAACCATGTGATTATGATTTGAACAATTTTCTAAAATCGCAAAAACGAAGTAGGCCTACAGTTTGGTTTTGGTCAGAACATTGTTTAAATCCTCAACTTGTTGACGAGCCTGTGTGTAAATGTGTGTAAAACCTTGACATTATTAAATTGGTCCAGAAGATGACAAAGGCGATCACCAATCAGAAGAGCGAATATCAGCTGTACGGCGAAGGCAAATATTGTAACAAACCCTCCCATAAGTTTGGCAGCTCTTAATGGTTTATGCTTATTCATGATGTTGACTCATTTTTTCAGCCAATGAAAGTTCTAATGTATCAGCAAGGAAATATTCTAACTCTATTAGATAATATCAATCACATGCCCCTGTGTGCTGAAGCATTTGTATCCACTTCGCCATCCATCTTACCGCGTATATATAGATGACCCAGATGGTTACAGCTTACGTGCTGAAGTAGGCGGGACAACCCTCTTCTTCTAATTTCACAGAGCGTATGGTGGCTTATGCCATGCAAGCAATCTATCTGAGCATAGAGAAACCGAATAAAATGTATAATTTGTTGCCCACATTCGTTTCAAGAAGATTGGTCAGCTGCAGATGGTTTTCAATTATTTCTGGATAAAAAAAAATTAAAAAATATAAACACTGTCTAATCAAGAATCCCAAACCCAGGGCCTGTACATTGTGAAAAAAATGGCTGCTGGGTTATCTCAGGTGAGTATGGGTAGCGGTCAAAATTAGATCAGATAGGAACTCAAATTATAAAAAAAAACGGGGGTTCCCATTATCCTGAATATTATCAGTATTGAAATTCCCCACAAAATACCATACATTAAACTGGATTATAAGAGGATGTGCTGGTTTGCGAAAGCACAATTAACTTATACAACGGCGGTATAACAAAAAACGGATAAGGCTGCATGGTAACACTTAACCACAAACATTTTTTATTATAAAGCAGAGCCAAAGCAAAATAAAACAAACGTATAGAGAATATCAAGAACCATTCTTATCCAATGTGTTCACCATGTGTTCAATAAAATGCGAAGTATAGTATACGATGGTCAGACGTTTTGAGTTGAAACGGTCACAGGGGTTCGTTATCGATGTTAGTTGGTTAATTAGGTTGATTCAACCAACCAGGAAGTAGACGTTACCTTTAAAATATACTGTCTCAGGATTTGATACTCAAGAGAAAAATGTTAAGTAATCCGTGTTATTAAAAACCAAATTCAAATTTTATATCAGAAACAGTAAAATGAAAAGTTTATATTTATTTATGAAAAACACTTCTGTATTGCACACATGTCAGAAACGCATGCAGAGTAATTTTTTGTATCATAGTCACATAAACAAATGGATACAAAGAATTATAATTATATAACAGATAGCCATGATACTGAAACAAATCCAGAGTATTCTGTTTTACACATATACTGCATATTAAATTACAAGTAATTCTGTATTTTAAAGAACAATGAACAACTAGCCAAAAATCTTTGACTAAGGAGAAACCTTGTCGTTGTGAAGATGTTCAAACTGAACAGTACATGTATTTCATGGAACGGTCTTTATGTTATTGGCTGTTTTTGGTTCGTTGAAATTGGATCACCAGCGCAGCATACGGATCACTGTCATGTAACTGGGTAAATCGAACTGTCAATCATACAAAGTGGGCCGTCCCTATAATGTTTGCTCAACTATGATTGCACGACGTGATTCAGAACTCCTGGACAGGTTAGACAGTTGAATGACAATTAACAAACGAACAATAAATGCTATAATTAAACTACACCTATAAATATTGTACATTATCTATTAGAGAGAATGACGCCATCTCCACCAAGTAGAGAACAAATCATAGAGTTACATGGATTAAATAGAACTCGGTCATTTATTTTATTAAAAAATATTCTGACAATTTCGATATATTTCAATAGGTGTTTTTATCATCAAAATATTTCCTTACTTCAACGAAACATTTAAATTTGAGTTAGTGTAAGAATAAGCAATGAACTATCCATACATAGCATAATACGGATTGTTCAAAACGCTAAAGTTTAACTCATCGAAACAATTTCCAAAAATGCATATGATACAATTAGAAGTCGTTGCTATGTAAAATAATATCCAACAGGTCTATTGAATTTTAGAAAGCATAAAGCACACCAATTCTCACATATAGGCCTACCACAAACTCAGCAAATTGACATGTAGATACAATCTCAGTAAACTCATATATAATATTACCTTGTATACCAGGTGACTTGTGCATATAGACTGATATAGCTTTGGCCCATTCACAGATAATAAAGTATACGAAAGTCTCTCTTATACAGGAATTATAATTTGCTCGGGGGCCGAAGTTTACAGTGTGTAGGGGATAATTTTTTTAAAGATTTATCATTTGAATTAATATTACAACTGAATACAATTTATTCCTTAACAAGTACACTTTATTATAACAAAATGACTAACTGCCAGAATGCGTACAACCGGAGGAACATACAGTGTTTGGGGGAGTTCCGAATCACTTTTCACATCCAGACTGCTAGCGCTCGTTCTTTCACGAGGTGAGAGCGACTGCTGGTCTTATATTCTAGGGACATCTGTCGTCTATAATTGTATGTAAAAAAATCTTCAATCGGACTTGTCAATCGATGAGAAAATAGCCTTCGCTTCAGTGCAACAGCGCGGGCAGTTGCGAATCATTTTGGTGAGTTGCGGATCACGCCATCTAGCGGCCGTTACAGGCACTGAGAATGGAATTTTTATTGGCGTGAGGGGTCATCTGCGGCTCACATTCAGGTCGTGATGACGTCAGTGCTTTATATAAATCAATATGTTGATTTATATAAAGCACACTTCACCCTAATACCACCGCCCACACCCCCAAAACTCTTGTTTTGCGGGCCTGTGATCGGTATCATGAAGATGATTCTTTGCCACAACATTGCTCCAATGTAGCCTTTGTCTACTAGCTTTAAAATCCAGAGCGTGGATCTCAAAGACCCTCGCTGTTGCTGCCAGTGATTGAAAATCCTGCCTTATAAGACAAGAACTTTATATCCACCAACTTTACCGGTTTAAACGGCGGTTCCGCTAACCTTCGAAGAACGAGATCTAAGTCCCACTTCTGTGGCTTAGGAGCAGAGAATTGTCGGTCAGTAAGCTGAACAATGCCAGAGCTCGGCTCAACCTGTTTAGTGGCACACCACTGTTGGAATTCCGCCCACTTGGACTGGTAGACAACGGAAGTGGATGGTCTCGTAGAAGCAACCATTCTTTGTGTTACTCCGTCAGAAAAGCCTGCCCTAGCGAGCTGATCGCGGAGCACCTGCAGACGTGGAGGTTGTAAACCCGTGTGTGCTGGTGGTAAATGGACGTTCCCGGCCGACGTAGAATTTTGTTCCACGGCGGAAGTTGTCGGCTATGGTCCACCCGAAGTTCCACAAGATCAGGAAATCATGGCCACCATGGAATCACCAGATAAATCACACAAATATATGTGCGAATCTTCCGAAGAACTTTGGGTATGTTGGCCGGGGTGGGAAAGCATATTAGGGACAATGCATATTAGGAACAATCAGTCCCATCGTTGCTGGATCCAGGACCGGAGACACGTTTACCAGAACAGATCTACTAACGGCGTCTCACAACACCACGGAAATCTGGATGATGATCTTCGGATGTAGCCGCTATATTCCGTGGACAGAATTTGAAACAGAATTCTGGACAAAGCGCCTGCTAAGACGTTCAGATGTCCCGGTATATGGCGTGCCCAAACGGACATGTTGTTCGTTCAACAAAGGTTGCAGCGAGTCATCCCTTGTTTGTTGATGAAGGTCAAGACTGTTGTATTGCCCGTCGCTACTAGCAGAAACTGGTTCCGCAGATGAGGCAACAATATTTGGGCGGCATGATTCACGGCCATAAACTCCAGAAAATTATGTGTAGCAGCTTCTCCGCAGATATCAATTTGTAATCGAGATGGGCTCCCCACCCTCCAATAAAGCTTACATGAACAGATGTTGTGTAGGACAAACTGGAAGGTGGGTTACACCCGGTATCACGTTGAGGGGTTCGAGCCACCATGATAGGAGACGTTTGGCACCCTCTGTGACAGAAATCAGATTTTGATTCTCGGGTGACATCTTGGACGGAAGTTTGCAGGCCTAATATGGCTGAAAACTGTCGAGTGCTCTGGAAGGGGAACTGCAGAAATGCTGGTATATGTGCAGTTATCTTCCTCCATAGGTTTACGCCTAGGAAGAGACGTTGCTGAGCCGGAACAAAGTCAGACTTGTCGTCTGGGGAGATAACCCAATGATATGAGAATCTGGTTGACGAATTCCGTGTCGAGATGAATCTGTTCTCTGCACATGTTTCGAATAAGTGAATCGTCCAGGCAGAAATGGTACTTCAAATCCCTGTTGTGCAGAAAACTGGCTACCGTCTGTAACACCCTGTAAACGGAAGTACCTGAATTTGAAATCGACGATGGCCGACCAGAAATCTGAGGTACTTGCAATAAGCTAGATGCATATGGATGTGAAGGTATGCATCCCGTAGGTCCAATGAAGTCATCCGTTCCCAATGCACCAGAGCTAGGCTTATGGAGCGGAAGGACTCCATACGGAAAGGAGAAGGTTGCTCCAGAAAGTCCTGTTGAGTTTGCGCAGGTTTATGACCATGCGCATCTCATTGGGAGTACTTTGGTACGAGAAAGACTGGAGAGTAGAACTCGGGGATAAGGTCAGACGGTGGAAATTCTATTGCTGCGTGCTTCAGAACTAGTTCGTCGATGGCAGCTTGAATTTCTGTTAGATGCTCCGGTCGTACAGGAATAAATGACGACTACGGAGCCGTTGTAAGGGGTGGATTCACTTTGAACGCAAGAGGGTATCCAAACCGTAGGATGCGGATGACGCATGGATCTACCCCAATTTTTGTCCAGTTCCACCAAAACCTCTTCAGTTTTCCCCCACTGGAAGACTGGAAACTGTGGCACTCCGTGATCCCGCCATGCAGTACATACATCTGCATGGCCCAGGGCATCACCGCTACTGCTGATGTTTCCTGCCAGAACCATACTTCTTTTTCCTGTTCCCAGATTGGTTCTGGTTCTGGCTCGGTTGTTCCTGATTACCGAAAGTCCACTTTGAGTCCTTCTTATTTGAACCAGAAGAAAACGAGGAAGATGACTTCGAGTTCTTGGCTGACGGGCCGGAGGGACGGGCTTCCACCTGCCTCTTACCGTAAATCGGGTCAAAAGCCTGGGGTTCTATACATATGACAGTAATTTATGTATGCACCAATCTCTTCTCTTTGCATCCATGCATCGTATAATAATTTGTATGAAATAGTTCAAAAGATACAATCGATTAAAGCAACCCATCCTCTATCACATTCCCCCATTGATGAAAAAACTTTATTTGACCCCCACCATACAAAATGGCCTGTAGCAAAAATGTTATACCACAATTTGAAATGACACCCACCCTAAAACTGCTCAGGAACATGCAATCAGACCTCGTATGTTGTGTGGGTTGAGC
Source organism: Hanleya hanleyi (assembly GCA_036873755.1). Lineage (NCBI taxonomy): Eukaryota > Metazoa > Mollusca > Polyplacophora > Lepidopleurida > Hanleyidae > Hanleya > Hanleya hanleyi. Next base: position 179,021 of record JAVTVY010044941.1, read on the forward strand.
AAGACCCTTTTTTAAGGCCTATACAGGAAATAGCTCCTTGACTAAACATTTAACGCACTGGTCTGGTTGGACTGACCGGGTCAAGTTTGTTTGATACAGCCCCCGCCTTATGTATTTTGATAAGGGAATACATTTTCGGTGTATTTGTGGTAACGTCTGAGAGGTAAATTCGACTGTGTCTGCTCAATAAATTCGAGTATCATTCAGCTTTCTTCTAGTTTTATTTTGCATCATGTGGTTTAAAAAGCGGTTAGGCCAATTTACAGCGTTTAGCTATAGTCCTGGAAACGTGTGTTTGTCATTCTCCGGGAGATCCATGTATACCAACAGAAGTGTAATCAACGCTAGTGCGGCATCTTCACATTTTCAAGCTAAATACTACACTAACGTTCCGTCATTTACCTTGACTTAACGAATAGAGTACACTGTTCAGACCGGGAAACGCACGTGATGTCATATAGCCAATCAAGATAGGAACTTGCCAACACCGAGCAGCTAGGATTTTCTTTGATGTCTGCTCGTGTGATCTCCAAATATGGCAAGTGGTGGGTGTGTTGATGTTAATTTCCTTCGAATAGCCAATCAAATTTGAATTTTAAACAGGCCATATATTGCACTTCTCCTAATATGGACCATGGAATATTTATAGCGCTATGACATCACCAGACCTGTATTCTGATCAGATAATGTGTTACGTTCAGCCAAGGCAACACGTGTAGTGTTAGACTTGGTTAAGCGAAGATGTAGTGCGATAGAGCAGCTCCAAACGTGTTATGAAGACTGGAAGCATAACGAATAATCTCTGACAAGCTAGTATTAAAGCAGGGATCCCTTGGTCAGATAAATCTGGAATTTTTCATTTGAACCCATGGAAGAGAAAAGAACTCGGACATGCGCTCAGCGAACTTCCGTTGGGCGTATTTCTCAACTTCCGTTAAACGTACATAAATGCTATATACTGTAAAAGTATATAAATTTCCATAGAATATATATTTTATAGTTGTTTTTTTTTATATTTATGAAATAAATTTTATTTGACAAAAAATCATATTTCAGAAAACTATATACCGTAAAGAACAATAAATATTTTGTGATTTCTTACATATATTAGAAAACAATTCATATATAATTTCAAACTTTAAATAATATATGTTCAACATGACCACATATTGTAAGTTAATATATTTGTAATACCTACACAATATTGTTATAAACGGCAGCTCTTACACATAGCTTTACTTGTATGTGACTTTCAATTCGACAATATGATATTATATTCACCTATATTTATATTTATTTATGGGTCTCTGTTGACGTCTCTTTGCTTAGACTCTTACAATTTAATTTACAATAGATTTCTAGATTTCGCAAACCGGACGCAATTTTGGGCCACACGTGATCATAAACGTATATTCAAAATTAGCTTAAACAAATCATCAAGTTTTACAACGACACGAGTACTTTGCAATTACCAGAAATAGACTAATTCTAGCTACATATCACATTCAGAAACTTTTCGCTTGTCCGCTTAACTTTCAAGACGTCCAATATTCCACTGTAGCGCGAATATGGAATTATATTTCCATGTTCTTTCTAGAATAATCCGGTGTATCTGGAAAACGTTGAATCATCAAATACGTATGTTGCATGTAGTAAGATACGCCTGTACTTCGCCCAATAAGCTATATCACGTGACGGGTCACAGTGATAGTCATATTTAAACTGGGGATTCCCCACTGATAACGTAAATTTGGCAAGTAATGCGCAATACCGTTCCAGTGTGTATTGTGGAAGAAATCAATATTAACCCGTTATAAGTACATGTACAAATATTTTCATAAATTAAATCTTGAAGACAACTCGCGTGATTTTACAGGTTATGGGGCATATGCACTGTATGATTAAATTTGGGGAATACGGTCATTGCACAGGCACCTGTACATGTCAGTAACCAAAATATCAGCTGATGTAAATACGGTTGTGACCTATATATCCCGACATGCATTGTGTCTGACAGATCTCTATGTTCGCTCAATAGGAACGGTCGTGTTTATATGTGACAGTTGTTTCTAACAAAAAACATACACTTCTTCAAATGAATCATGCATGCAATGGATTGCAATTCGCCTGAAAACAGGAATTTGGACCAGCAAGCTGACCAGCAGGGAGACTGGATAGTGCAAGAGTTTGGGATAGAAACCTCCTTATATTTTGATGATATACCGAAGGAAGAAAAACCTTTGACAGAAACTACGTACAGGAATTGGAGATTCCAGGAGCAACAGGACTTGGAAAATGAGACTCTGTTAGCTTTGGCAAGAACAGCTCAGGAAACGGGATGTCTTCTTCCCCTCATCAAAGAGGAACTGAAATGTAAAATACAAGCTAAGAGATTGGCTTCCGGACAAGACGAACTTGTTATCAAGGAAGAAAAACCAAAGTTAATCGAGGTAAAAAAACAACAACAACAAAACAATGACATATTGATTTATTGTGTTTAGAGTTTCAGCGTATAGGCAAATACTATTTTCAGAAACTCATCATTTCAAATATTTATCTAATTACTACTGATACTGATATTTTATTTCACGTATGAGCACATGAAATACAAACGAGTCAATGAATTATAACAATATTGAACAATAATATGTTATTGTGTGGCAGTGGGTGAGGTGGATTAACATGTAGTTAATTTTTCTCCATGTCACTTTCCCCACTAAGATAAAAGCAATGCCACTCAAATATTGTTCTCTTTACCCAGCTTTCAATACGGTATTACATTTGGAGGGTAGATACGACCAATTCCTCTTGTTCTACTGTAATAGCCATTGGTATTATAAAACCATAGGGTGAGTGAGTGAGTAGGATTTAACGTCGTTTTCAACATTTTTTCAGTCATATCACGACGGTGCCTACATGTGCCAGAACGCGAGAGTGTTCACAGTTCCTATTATATAGTATATATATATAAGACAATAAACTTGGTTCCATGGATATAAAGTTCCATGGATATAAAGTGGTTGCATGTTGATGGGTTTGGTGATGAATTTATGAATTCAAGTTTTTCTATCCAGAATCTTGTGGATGGGCTAAGCAGGAAACTACGGAATCGTGGAATAGTTAATATTTTTTTAATTTTCCCTGAGATTATATCCCCCGAGATAATATCTAGGGGAAAATTCGCCATTGCTTAATTATCTCGGGGGGGAAATAATTTACCCCGAGATAATTATCTAGGGGGAAATTCGCTATTGGTCAATTATCTCGGGGAAATTAATTTTCGCCGAGATAATAGACCAATCCCGAATTTCCCTCTAGATAATTATCTCGGGGTAAATTATTTTTCCCCGAGATAATTGACCAATGGCGAATTTTCCCCCAGATATTATCCCGGGGGATATTATCTCGGGGGAAATTAAAAAAATATTTTACTATGTCCCCTCCACGGTTCCGTAGGAAACATACTCTGAAGGGTAATGTTTTTGACCATAATGGTTGAATCTGTTAACGCCATGCGATTTCATATACAGCTTTCATCGGAAGATATACGGAAGAGAGAACTAAGAAAGGAACAGAACAGAAGAGCGGCAAAACGATACAGAATTAAACAAAGAGAATTTGTTTCCCACGACAGAAAGGTGCGTTATTATATGTTACATAAACTATATATTCCAAAGTACACTCGTCTATTTAAAGATATAGTTCTGTTTGGAAACATTTATAATTATTGAACATAAACGTTGAAATAGCAGTGTTTCTTCTTCTTCTTCTTCTCTTCACTTACTTTGACCCGAGACTTAAAAATCCCTGCTTTGACAGATGCATGTCGTATCTATTGTCCTATTGGACAACGCATATGGGGCAAGATGTACCGAGCGTGGAGCTGCTTTTCGAACTGATTTGAAACGTTGGCATTTTTCTACATTGGTCACTGACAAAATTACGTTCCGGTATCGCAGATCAGTACTCCATCACAACCCAAGTCAATGTACTGTACGTCCAAGGGTCATTTTAATTATGTGAAATAATTCTAAATCTCGATTCATATTTATATCAACCACCGAAAGTCTTTGCCAGATATCAAGTTATATAATATACACAGAAGTGGGAAATTGTGAATACAAACTGGATGTTTATAGTTTGATATTACAAGATATTTTCGGAACTTCTCAAATGTATCCATATCTTGTTCGTTTTTCCCAGGAGAAAATGCGCTTGGAGGCAGAAAATTTCACCTTGTTGACAGAACTGGTTCAGCTGAGACAGGAAAAGAAACGAATTGAAGACGTCTATCAACAACATATGAAGCAATGTTTGTTTGCGGAGACTGTCTGTAATATACCAGAGTTCATCGAGAACTCTCCTGTCTACTTCTAATTCTTAACTCAGAAGACGGTAGATGGTTTGCTTCATTGTTACAATCAACTGAAAACAACGAGCAGTTTAATATGCAAGTTAACAATGAACAGTTTACTATGCAAGTGCATGAACAACGAATAGTTTACTGTGAAAGTGCATGAACAACGAACAGTTTTGCTGTGCAGGTGACTGAAGCTATTTTAGCAGACTTACTAGAGCCAAATGGTGCATATTTCTTATAACGGGTGGAAATACATGTCTTCCCCCCCCCCCCACTTCCCAAAAAATAATTCGAGATCTGGTCAATGTACGCATGCGCGTCGTTCTGAACTTTGCGCGTCAAAGTGCGCTGTTATTTTAGTTTAGCTGGCGTCAAAACTGGTTCCAATGTATTGACACTACATTCAGTGTGTTACTTGATCATATATATACGGGTAGAGTGCAATGAATATTCTTGAAACATGTACATAGTCAATATTTTGTTCTTTTTATGTTTTATTTCATATTTGTACAACAGTTGGTTCAAAGAGATGATCTCGAATATTATAATCTCGAATATCCTAATCACGAAAAAATGAAGTCAAAATTTAGTGATAAATCATCATAACGTTGTTTAGTCTAGTCTCATCATCCTCGCGAGTCAGTGTATCGCTCAACCCTCTGCGAGGATTTAAGATTACCTGGACTTGTGAAGATGAGTCTCATAAGCCCGATGAAGATTTCAAATGTCATCATGTAAATATATTTTCCATTTTCACTAGTATTGTTTCATTTTATGTTTTGCAGTTCTTTATTACGTAATTAATATAGTTCGTTTTATGTAATTAATATGTCAGATTACTTTATAAGCCTTCCAAAATGACTGTCTTGGCGCAAAATTCCATTTCCCTATTTCATTCATTCATAAAATCAATTCAAGTGTCAGAAATATTCCTTCGTATATTATTATCAAGAGAAATTGTCATTCGCCTGTAATACATCTCATTATCTTCTTATAATTAACTTATCATACCATGTATATTGTACATATAACTTATGTTCGAGATATTATGACAGATGGTCCTTCATCTAAGATCAGGCGGATTGGAGTGTAAGTCTTATAAAGACAAGAGTCTTTCAACTAAATATCCCGCCATTTAAATATTTCTAAACTATGGAAAGTAGATCCCATTGACACATGGATCAACTTTAGAGAATAAATAGAGGTAAATCTTGTGTTTGTTCTAAACTTCTTACTTCTGGGAGCGAAATGCTCAATATGATTTTCAGAGAAATTTTGGAGTGAATTAAATTAAAAGTATTCAAATGATCGTTTTACACTGTTAGAACAAATTGGTCGACACGGCCAAGAAAAATGTGGTCGCCTGTGACCATATAACGTATGGTAAAGACGTGACCGATCAAGTTATTATCCGAGCACACTTTTCCTTGTCGGCCACATAATACTTGGTGGGTCACGACCATATATTTCTTGGTCGGATACCCTTTGACCACAGTTTACATGGTCGGAGGAAGCATATATTTCTTGGTCGCGACCATATGTTTCTTAGTCGCAAGAATTTCCGACCAACTTGACACACCGTTCGACTACAGTTTACGGAGCGAACATATATTTTTAACAGTGTAAATCATCATTTTCAGTTTGACTTTTGTTATCTTGACCAGTCTTCATTGTATGGTCTCTGCATTAGCCTTTGACTGAATCGCCGCAATTCCACATAGGTATATCTACACTGAGAACGTGTGGAAAGTATAATTTATGTAATAAGTTATTATCGTGGCATGCATATATTATTACCATATGAAATAATTTATTCATTCTGAATCTGTGTTGATTGAGGTCTTAGGTTATGTGACGGAATAGTGAAACAGGACCAGCCGTCTTTCTGTTCCATTTAAATCTAGGAATGACTGTTTATCAACATCTTTTAGAATACTGAAGAATGAATGTACTATCGAAATGGGTCCAAGGTAGTATATACACATATTTGCCCGGTAGTGTTTTATTTCTTTATATTTCTAGAATATGTATTTTATTAATTATCAGTCTGCGAAGGCCTTAGTTTCGGAGGCAAATGTATGTATATTAATAAAACTTGAGATTGTATGTAATGTGTGTAAATTCGAATACAAATATTTTTTATACATTTTACCGGATTGTTCTTATTCTTTTTTTGGTCACCGTAATTTCATGTAAAGCCATTCTTCAGTTTTAACAGGGGGTTAATCTGTCAACCAAACCATAGTCCTTTTGTACTAAACCTAAAGGGATATAATGTATACGTCTCTCTAAATCTACGATATCAAGTTATTCCGCACGCGACGATAAACTTTCACCATACACCTGTCAATCAATATGTTGCCACGTGGTTATATTATTTACCTGTCAAAGCGAAGTCGATCAGGTAGTAGAGTTGAACGGGTCGGGTAACTGCGCAGTTGAACGCACAAGTCTTTGTACATTAATCTCTTACAAAATGAGCGACCGACAATCGTCTCACACCATATTGAATTTATTTAGTATTCAAGACATGGCCTGGGCGCTTTGCTAGATTTTCTATTTAAGGAAGCTGGCGTATTATATTTTGTGGTTTTCGGTTGATAGCGCCCCTGGCAATGCAAACAAGCTTCCACACGAGAGTTATATTGAATTTGAGAGTTAATTTCTCGCCATTTTAGGTAGTTTTAAAAGACTTTGTTTAATTAAACAGTGACAAGAGAGCGGAATAAATTGATAGAATGAAAAATGTATTAATAGCCCAATTAAATAAAAAACAACAATAAAAATCCAAAAACACAATTTTTCACATAGGCCTATAGATATGTAGATATAGATAGTAGACGAGCTGTGAACGTTCAATCAATATGCATGGACGGCATTGAGTCACCTACTGAATATAGCGTTTTGACACGAAGTATATACATAGTCGAGTGCCAACATAACAAGATGCTCTAAATTTATGGTTCATACTCCATGTCATCTGCACAAGTCCAGGTAATCCCTAAATCCTCGAATAGGGTTTATCGATCGTAACCTACCGATTGATATACTGGCTCGCGAGGATGACTCCATGTAAGTATCACGAGACAATGCATACAGTCTGGGGACAGCAATTTGTCTAGAAATGAGCCTTTTCATCTGCACAAAGACTCACACAATAGCTGCCTATACATATATACCAAATTTATACACTTCAAACCATGCGATTATGATTTGAACAATTTTCTAAAATCGCAAAAACGAAGTAGGCCTACAGTTTGGTTTTGGTCAGAACATTGTTTAAATCCTCAACTTGTTGACGAGCCTGTGTGTAAATGTGTGTAAAACCTTGACATGATTAAATTGGTCCAGAAGATGACAAAAGCGATCACCAATCAGAAGAGCGAATATCAGCTGTACGGCGAAGGCAAATTTTGTAACAAACCCTCCCATAAGTTTGCCAGCTCTTAATGGTTTATGCTTATTCATGATGTTGACTCATTTTTTCAGCCAATGAAAGTTCTAATGTATCAGCAAGGAAATCTTCTAATTCTATTAGATAATATCAATCACATGACCCTGTGTGCTGAAGCATTTGTATCCACTTCGCCATCCATCTTACCGCGTATAGATGACCCAGATGGTTACAGGTTACGTGCTGAAGTAGGCGGGACAACCCTCTTCTTTTAATTTCACAGAGCGTATGGCTTATGCCATGCAAGCAATCTATCTGAGCATAGAGAAACCCATCTTAGCTTGCTAAGGGCATTTCACGTTTCACTTAACACTACGTATGATCGTGTCATGCGTTCGGATGATGAGAGAAACCGAATAAAATGTATAATTTGTTGCCGACATTCGTTTCAAGAAGATTGGTCAGCTGCAGATGGTTTTCAATTATTTCTGGATAAAAAAAAAAGTTAAAAAATATAAACACTGTCTAATCAAGAATCCCAAACCCAGGGCTTGTACATTGTGAAAAAAATGGCTGCTGGATTATCTCAGGTGAGTATGGGTAGAGGTCAAAATTAGATCAGATAGGAACTCAAATTATAAAAAAAAACGGGGGTTCCCATTATCCTGAATATTATCAGTATTGAAATTCCCCACAAAATACCATACATTCAACTGGATTATAAGAGGATGTGCTGGTTTGCGAAAGCACAACTTATACAACGGCGGTATAACAAAAAACGGATAAGGCTGCATGGTAACACTTAACCACAAACATTTTTTATTATAAAGCAGAGTCAAAGCAAAATAAAACAAACGTATCGAGAATATCAAGAACCATTCTTATCCAATGTGTTCACCATGTGTTCAATAAAATGCGAAGTATATAGTATACGATGGTCAGACGTTTTGAGTTGAAACGGTCACAGGGGTTCGTTATCGATGTTAGTTGGTTAATTAGGTTGATTCAACCAACCAGGAAGTAGACGAGCCCCTGTGGGGATGTTACCTTTAAAATATACTGTCTCAGGATTTGATACTCAAGAGAAAAATGTTAAGTAATCCGTGTTATTAAAAACCAAATTCAAATTTTATATCAGAAACAGTAAAATGAAAAGTTTATATTTATTTATGAAAAACACTTCTGTATTGCACACATGCCAGAAACACATGCAGAGTAATTTTTTGTATCATAGTCACATAAACAAATGGATACAAAGAATTATAATTATATAACAGATAGCCATGATACTGAAACAAATTCAAATTTTATTTCAGAAACAGTAAAATGAAAAGTGTATATTTATTGATGAAAAACACTTCTGTATTGCACACATGTCAGAAACACATGCAGAGTATTTTTTTGTATCATAGTCACATAAACAAATGGATACAAAGAATTATAATTATAGAACAGATAGCCATGATATTGAAACAAATTCAGAGTATTCTGTTTTACACATATACTGCATATTAAATTACAAGTAATTCTGTATTTTAAAGAACAATGAACAACTAGCCAAAAGTCTTTGGCTAAAGAGAAACCTTGGCGTTGTGAAGATGTTCAAACTGAACAGTACATGTATTTCATGGAACGGTCTTTATGTTATTGGCTGTTTTTGGTTCGTTGAAATTGGATCACCAGCGCAGCATACGGATCATTGTCATGTAACTGGGTAAATCGAACTGTCAATCATACAAAGTGGGCCGTCCCTATAATGTTTGCTCAACTATGATTGCACGACGTGATTCAGAACTCCTGGACAGGTTAGACAGTTGAATGACAATTAACAAACGAACAATAAATGCTATAATTAAACTACACCTATAAATATTGTACATTATCTATTAGAGAGAATGACGCCATCTCCACCAAGCAGAGAACAAATCATAGAGTTACATGGATTAAATAGAACTCGGTCATTTATTTTATTAAAAAATATTCTGACAATTTCGATATATTTCAATAGGTGTTTTTATCATCAAAATATTTCCTTACTTCAACGAAACATTTAAATTTGAGTTAGTGTAAGAATAAGCAATGAACTATCCATACATAGCATAATACGGATTGTTCAAAACGCTAAAGTTTCACTCATTGAAACAATTTCCAAAAATGCATATGATACAATTAGAAGTCGTTGCTATGTAAAATAATATCCAACAGGTCTATTGAATTTTAGAAAGCATAAAGCACACCAATTCTCATATAGGCCTACCACAAACTCAGCAAATTGACATGTAGATACAATCTCAGTAAACTCATATATAATATTACCTTGTATACCAGGTGACTTGTGCATATAGACTGATATAGCTTTGGCCCATTCACAGATAATAAAGTATACGAAAGTCTCTCTTATACAGGAATTATAATTTGCTCGGGGGCCGAAGTTTACAGTGTGTAGGGGATAATTTTTTTAAAGATTTATCATTTGAATTAATATTACAACTGAATACAATTTATTCCTTAACAAGTACACTTTATTATAACAAAATGACTAACTGCCAGAATGCGTACAACCGGAGGAACATACAGTGTTTGGGGGAGTTCCGAATCACTTTTCACATCCAGACTGCTAGCGCTCGTTCTTTCACGAGGTGAGAGCGACTGCTGGTCTTATATTCTAGGGACATCTGTCGTCTATAATTGTATGTAAAAAAATCTTCAATCGGACTTGTCAATCGATGAGAAAATAGCCTTCGCTTCAGTGCAACAGCGCGGGCAGTTGCGAATCATTTTGGTGAGTTGCGGATCACGCCATCTAGCGGCCGTTACAGGCACTGAGAATGGAATTTTTATTGGCGTGAGGGGTCATCTGCGGCTCACATTCAGGTCGTGATGACGTCAGTGCTTTATATAAATGAATATGTTGATTTATATAAAGCACACTTCACCCTAATACCACCGCCCACACCCCCAAAACTCTTGTTTTGCGGGCCTGTGATCGGTATCATGAAGATGATTCTTTGCCACAACATTGCTCCAATGTAGCCTTTGTCTACTAGCTTTAAAATCCAGAGCGTGGATCTCAAAGACCCTCGCTGTTGCTGCCAGTGATTGAAAATCCTGCCTTATAAGACAAGAACTTTATATCCACCAACTTTACCGGTTTAAACGGCGGTTCCGCTAACCTTCGAAGAACGAGATCTAAGTCCCACTTCTGTGGCTTAGGAGCAGAGAATTGTCGGTCAGTAAGCTGAACAATGCCAGAGCTCGGCTCAACCTGTTTAGTGGCACACCACTGTTGGAATTCCGCCCACTTGGACTGGTAGACAACGGAAGTGGATGGTCTCGTAGAAGCAACCATTCTTTGTGTTACTCCGTCAGAAAAGCCTGCCCTAGCGAGCTGATCGCGGAGCACCTGCAGACGTGGAGGTTGTAAACCCGTGTGTGCTGGTGGTAAATGGACGTTCCCGGCCGACGTAGAATTTTGTTCCACGGCGGAAGTTGTCGGCTATGGTCCACCCGAAGTTCCACAAGATCAGGAAATCATGGCCACCATGGAATCACCAGATAAATCACACAAATATATGTGCGAATCTTCCGAAGAACTTTGGGTATGTTGGCCGGGGTGGGAAAGCATATTAGGGACAATGCATATTAGGAACAATCAGTCCCATCGTTGCTGGATCCAGGACCGGAGACACGTTTACCAGAACAGATCTACTAACGGCGTCTCACAACACCACGGAAATCTGGATGATGATCTTCGGATGTAGCCGCTATATTCCGTGGACAGAATTTGAAACAGAATTCTGGACAAAGCGCCTGCTAAGACGTTCAGATGTCCCGGTATATGGCGTGCCCAAACGGACATGTTGTTCGTTCAACAAAGGTTGCAGCGAGTCATCCCTTGTTTGTTGATGAAGGTCAAGACTGTTGTATTGCCCGTCGCTACTAGCAGAAACTGGTTCCGCAGATGAGGCAACAATATTTGGGCGGCATGATTCACGGCCATAAACTCCAGAAAATTATGTGTAGCAGCTTCTCCGCAGATATCAATTTGTAATCGAGATGGGCTCCCCACCCTCCAATAAAGCTTACATGAACAGATGTTGTGTAGGACAAACTGGAAGGTGGGTTACACCCGGTATCACGTTGAGGGGTTCGAGCCACCATGATAGGAGACGTTTGGCACCCTCTGTGACAGAAATCAGATTTTGATTCTCGGGTGACATCTTGGACGGAAGTTTGCAGGCCTAATATGGCTGAAAACTGTCGAGTGCTCTGGAAGGGGAACTGCAGAAATGCTGGTATATGTGCAGTTATCTTCCTCCATAGGTTTACGCCTAGGAAGAGACGTTGCTGAGCCGGAACAAAGTCAGACTTGTCGTCTGGGGAGATAACCCAATGATATGAGAATCTGGTTGACGAATTCCGTGTCGAGATGAATCTGTTCTCTGCACATGTTTCGAATAAGTGAATCGTCCAGGCAGAAATGGTACTTCAAATCCCTGTTGTGCAGAAAACTGGCTACCGTCTGTAACACCCTGTAAACGGAAGTACCTGAATTTGAAATCGACGATGGCCGACCAGAAATCTGAGGTACTTGCAATAAGCTAGATGCATATGGATGTGAAGGTATGCATCCCGTAGGTCCAATGAAGTCATCCGTTCCCAATGCACCAGAGCTAGGCTTATGGAGCGGAAGGACTCCATACGGAAAGGAGAAGGTTGCTCCAGAAAGTCCTGTTGAGTTTGCGCAGGTTTATGACCATGCGCATCTCATTGGGAGTACTTTGGTACGAGAAAGACTGGAGAGTAGAACTCGGGGATAAGGTCAGACGGTGGAAATTCTATTGCTGCGTGCTTCAGAACTAGTTCGTCGATGGCAGCTTGAATTTCTGTTAGATGCTCCGGTCGTACAGGAATAAATGACGACTACGGAGCCGTTGTAAGGGGTGGATTCACTTTGAACGCAAGAGGGTATCCAAACCGTAGGATGCGGATGACGCATGGATCTACCCCAATTTTTGTCCAGTTCCACCAAAACCTCTTCAGTTTTCCCCCACTGGAAGACTGGAAACTGTGGCACTCCGTGATCCCGCCATGCAGTACATACATCTGCATGGCCCAGGGCATCACCGCTACTGCTGATGTTTCCTGCCAGAACCATACTTCTTTTTCCTGTTCCCAGATTGGTTCTGGTTCTGGCTCGGTTGTTCCTGATTACCGAAAGTCCACTTTGAGTCCTTCTTATTTGAACCAGAAGAAAACGAGGAAGATGACTTCGAGTTCTTGGCTGACGGGCCGGAGGGACGGGCTTCCACCTGCCTCTTACCGTAAATCGGGTCAAAAGCCTGGGGTTCTATACATATGACAGTAATTTATGTATGCACCAATCTCTTCTCTTTGCATCCATGCATCGTATAATAATTTGTATGAAATAGTTCAAAAGATACAATCGATTAAAGCAACCCATCCTCTATCACATTCCCCCATTGATGAAAAAACTTTATTTGACCCCCACCATACAAAATGGCCTGTAGCAAAAATGTTATACCACAATTTGAAATGACACCCACCCTAAAACTGCTCAGGAACATGCAATCAGACCTCGTATGTTGTGTGGGTTGAGCAAGACCCTTTTTTAAGGCCTATACAGGAAATAGCTCCTTGACTAAACATTTAACGCACTGGTCTGGTTGGACTGACCGGGTCAAGTTTGTTTGATACAGCCCCCGCCTTATGTATTTTGATAAGGGAATACATTTTCGGTGTATTTGTGGTAACGTCTGAGAGGTAAATTCGACTGTGTCTGCTCAATAAATTCGAGTATCATTCAGCTTTCTTCTAGTTTTATTTTGCATCATGTGGTTTAAAAAGCGGTTAGGCCAATTTACAGCGTTTAGCTATAGTCCTGGAAACGTGTGTTTGTCATTCTCCGGGAGATCCATGTATACCAACAGAAGTGTAATCAACGCTAGTGCGGCATCTTCACATTTTCAAGCTAAATACTACACTAACGTTCCGTCATTTACCTTGACTTAACGAATAGAGTACACTGTTCAGACCGGGAAACGCACGTGATGTCATATAGCCAATCAAGATAGGAACTTTCCAACACCGAGCAGCTAGGATTTTCTTTGATGTCTGCTCGTGTGATCTCCAAATATGGCAAGTGGTGGGTGTGTTGATGTTAATTTCCTTCGAATAGCCAATCAAATTTGAATTTTAAACAGGCCATATATTGCACTTCTCCTAATATGGACCATGGAATATTTATAGCGCTATGACATCACCAGACCTGTATTCTGATCAGATAATGTGTTACGTTCAGCCAAGGCAACACGTGTAGTGTTAGACTTGGTTAAGCGAAGATGTAGTGCGATAGAGCAGCTCCAAACGTGTTATGAAGACTGGAAGCATAACGAATAATCTCTGACAAGCTAGTATTAAAGCAGGGATCCCTTGGTCAGATAAATCTGGAATTTTTCATTTGAACCCATGGAAGAGAAAAGAACTCGGACATGCGCTCAGCGAACTTCCGTTGGGCGTATTTCTCAACTTCCGTTAAACGTACATAAATGCTATATACTGTAAAAGTATATAAATTTCCATAGAATATATATTTTATAGTTGTTGTTTTTTTTATATTTATGAAATAAATTTTATTTGACAAAAAATCATATTTCAGAAAACTATATACCGTAAAGAACAATAAATATTTTGTGATTTCTTACATATATTAGAAAACAATTCATATATAATTTCAAACTTTAAATAATATATGTTCAACATGACCACATATTGTAAGTTAATATATTTGTAATACCTACACAATATTGTTATAAACGGCAGCTCTTACACATAGCTTTACTTGTATGTGACTTTCAATTCGACAATATGATATTATATTCACCTATATTTATATTTATTTATGGGTCTCTGTTGACGTCTCTTTGCTAAGACTCTTACAATTTAATTTACAATAGATTTCTAGATTTCGCAAACCGGACGCAATTTTGGGCCACACGTGATCATAAACGTATATTCAAAATTAGCTTAAACAAATCATCAAGTTTTACAACGACACGAGTACTTTGCAATTACCAGAAATAGACTAATTCTAGCTACATATCACATTCAGAAACTTTTCGCTTGTCCGCTTAACTTTCAAGACGTCCAATATTCCACTGTAGCGCGAATATGGAATTATATTTCCATGTTCTTTCTAGAATAATCCGGTGTATCTGGAAAACGTTGAATCATCAAATACGTATGTTGCATGAAGTAAGATACGCCTGTACTTCGCCCAATAAGCTATATCACGTGACGGGTCACAGTGATAGTCATATTTAAACTGGGGATTCCCCACTGATAACGTAAATTTGGCAAGTAATGCGCAATACCGTTCCAGTGTGTATTGTGGAAGAAATCAATATTAACCCGTTATAAGTACATGTACAAATATTTTCATAAATTAAATCTTGAAGACAACTCGCGTGATTTTACCGGTTATGGGGCATATGCACTGTATGATTAAATTTGGGGAATACGATCATTGCACAGGCACCTGTACATGTCAGTAACCAAAATATCAGCTGATGTAAATACGGTTGTGACCTATATATCCCGACATACATTGTGTCTGACAGATCTCCATGTTCGCTCAATAGGAACGGTCGTGTTTATATGTGACAGTTGTTTCTAACAAAAAACATACACTTTTTCAAATGAATCATGCATGCAATGGATTGCAATTCGCCTGAAAACAGGAATTTGGACCAGCAAGCTGACCAGCAGGGAGACTGGATAGTGCAAGAGTTTGGGATAGAAACCTCCTTATATTTTGATGATATACCGAAGGAAGAAAAACCTTTGACAGAAACTACGTACAGGAATTGGAGATTCCAGGAGCAACAGGACTTGGAAAATGAGACTCTGTTAGCTTTGGCAAGAACAGCTCAGGAAACGGGATGTCTTCTTCCCCTCATCAAAGAGGAACTGAAATGTAAAATACAAGCTAAGAGATTGGCCTCCGGACAAGACGAACTTGTTATTAAGGAAGAAAAACCAAAGTTAATCGAGGTAAGAAAAACAACAACAACAAAACAATGACATATTGATTTATTGTGTTTAGAGTTTCAGCGTATAGGCAAATACTATTCTCAGAAACACATCATTTCAAATATTTATCTAATTAACATGTAGTTAATTTTTCTCCATGTCACTTTCCCCACTAAGATAAAAGCAATGCCACTCAAATATTGTTCTCTTTACCCAGAATTTAGTTTTCAATACGGTATTACATTTGGAGGGTAGATACGACCAATTCCTCTTGTTCTACTGTAATAGCCATTGGTATTATAAAACCATAGGGTGAGTGAGTGAGTAGGATTTAACGTCGTTTTCAACATTTTTTCATTCATATCACGACGGTGCCTACAAGTGCCAGAACGCGAGGGTGTTCACAGTTCCTATTATATAGTATATATATATAAGACAATAAACTTGGTTCCATGGATATAAAGTTCCATGGATATAAAGTGGTTGCATGTTGATGGGTTTGGTGATGAATTTATGAATTCAAGTTTTTCTATCCAGAATCTTGTGGATGGGCTAAACAGGAAACTACGGAACCGTGGAATAGTTAATATTTTTTTAATTTTCCCTGAGATTATATCCCCCGAGATAATATCTAGGGGAAAATTCGCCATTGCTTAATTATCTCGGGGGAAAATAATTTACCCCGAGATAATTATCTAGGGGGAAATTCGCTATTGGTCAATTATCTCGGGGAAAATTATCTCGGGGAAAATTAATTTTCTCAGAGATAATAGACCAATCCCGAATTTCCCTCTAGATAATTATCTCGGGGTAAATTATTTTTCCCCGAGATAATTGACCAATGGCGAATTTTCCCCCAGATATTATCCCGGGGGATATTATCTCGGGGGAAATTAAAAAAATATTTTACTATGTCCCCTCCACGGTTCCGTAGGAAACATACTCTGAAGGGTAATGTTTTTGACCATAATGGTTGAATCTGTTAACGCCATGCGATTCTTTCTTGTTCATATACAGCTTTCATCGGAAGATATACGGAAGAGAGAACTAAGAAAGGAACAGAACAGAAGAGCGGCAAAACGATACAGAATTAAACAAAGAGAATTTGTTTCCCACGACAGAAAGGTGCGTTATTATAGGTTACATAAACTATACATTCCAAAGTACACTCGTCTATTTAAAGATATAGTTCTGAATATCTGGCCTTTGGAAACATTTATAATTATTGAACATAAACGTTGAAATAGCAGTGTTTCTTCTTCGTCTTCTTCTCCTTCTCGTCACTTACTTTGACCCGAGACTTAAAAATCCCTGCTTTGACAGATGCATGTCGTATCAATTGTCCTATTGGACAACGCATATGGGGCAAGATGTACCGAGCGTGGAACTTCTTTTCGAACTGATTTGAAACGTTGGCATTTTACTACATTGGTAACTGACAAAATTACATACCGGTATCACAGTACAGTACTCCTTCACAACCTATAGGGTCATTTTAATTATTTGAAATAATTCTAAATCTCGATTCATATCAACCACCGAAAGCCTTTGCCAGAAATCAAATTATATAATATACACAAAAGTCGGAAATTATGAATACAAACCGTGTTTTTATAGTTTAATATTACAAGATAATTTCGGGACTTCTAAAATGTATCCGTGTCTTGTTCGTTTTTGCAGGAGAAAATGCGCTTGGAGGCAGAAAATTTCGCCTTATTGACAGAGCTGGCTGAGCTGAGACAGGAAAAGAAACGAATTGAAGACATCTATCAACAACATATGAAACAATGTTTGTTTGCGGAGACTGTCTGTAATATACCAGAATTCATCGAGAACTCTCCTGTCTACTTCTGATTCTTAACTCAGAAGATGGAAAATGCATTGTTACAATCAACTGAAAACGATGAACAGTTCAATATGCAAGTTAACAATGAGCACTTCACAATGCAAGAGAACAACGAACAGTTTACTGTGAAAGTGAAGAACGAACAAAAACAACAAACAATTTACTATGCAAGTGAACAAGAACAGTTTACTATGCATCTGAACAACGAACAGCTTACTATGCAAGTGAACAACGAACAGTTTACTATGCAGGTGAACAATGAACAGTTTACTGTGCAAGTGACCGAAGCTATTTTTGACCGAAGCTATTTTTGCAGACTTACCAGAGCCAAATGGCGCATATTTCTTAATCAGTTATAACGGGTGAGAATACATGTCCCCCTCTCAAAAAATAACTTAAGTTTCTGGTCAACGTACGCATGCGCGTCGTTCTGAAGTATGTCCGTCAAAGTACGCTGTTATTTTAGTTTAGTGAATGCTGGCGTCAAAACTGGTCCCAATGTATTGACACTACATTGAGTGTGTTACTTGATCATGTATACGGGTAGAGTGCAATGAATATTCTTGAAACATGTACATAGTCATTATTTTGTTCTTTTTATGTTCTATTTCACATTTGTACAACAGTTGGTTCAAAGAGATGATCTCGAATATTATATTCTCGAATATCATATTCACAAAACAATGAAGTCAAAATTTACTGATAAATCATCATAACGTTGTTTAGTCTAGTCTCATCATCCTCGCGAGTCAGTGTATCGCTCAACCCTCTGCGAGAATTTAAGATTTTACCTGGACTTGTGAAGATGAGTCGCATATTAAGCCCGATGAAGATTTCAAATATGTCACCATGTAAATATTTTCCATTTTCACTAGTATTGTTTCATTTTATGTTTTGCAGTTCTTTATTACGTAATTAATATAGTTCGTTTTATGTAATTAATATGTCAGATTATTTTATAAGCCTTCCAAAATGACTGTGTTGGCGCAAAATTCCATTTCCCTATTTCATTCATTCATAAAGTCAATTCAAGTGTCAGAAATATTCCATCGTATATTATTATCAAGAGAAATTGGCATTCGCCTGTAATACATCTCATTATCTTCTTATGAATTGTAACTTATCATACTTTGTATATATTGTACATATATTTTTTATGTTCGAGATATTATGACAGTTGGTCCTGCATCTAAGATTATGCGGATTGAAAAGTAAGTCTATAAAGACAAAGTCTTTCAACTAAATATCCCGCCATTTAAATATTTCTAAACTATGGAAAGTAGATCCCATTGACACATGGATCAACTTTAGAGAATAAATAGAGGTAAAGCTTGTGTTTGCTCAATATGATTTTCAGAGAAATTTTGGAGTGAATTAAATTAAAAGTATTCAAATGATCCTTTTACACTGTTAGAACAAAATGGTCGACACGACCAAGAAAAATGTGGTCGCCTGTGATCATATAACGTATGGTAAAGACGTGACCGATCAAGTATTATTATCCGAGCACACTTTTCCTTGTCGGCCACATAATACTTGGTGGGTCACGACCATATACTTCTTATTCGGATACCCTTCGACCACAGTTTACATGGTCGTAGGAAGCATATATTTCTTGGTCGCGACCATATATTTCTTAGTCGCAAGAATTTCCGACCAACTTGACACACCGTTCGACTACAGTTTACGGAGCGAACATATATTTTTAACAGTGTAAATCATCGTTTTCAGTTTGACTTTTGTTATCTTGACCAGTCTTCATTGTATGGTCTCTGCATTAGCCTTTGATTGAATCACCGAAATTCCACATATGTATATCTACACCGAGAACGTGTGAAAAGTATAATTTATGTAATAAGTTATTATCGTGGCATGCATATATTATTACCATATGAAATAATTTATTCATTCTGAATCTGTGTTGATTGAGGTCTTAGGTTATGTGACGGAATAGTGAAACAGGACCAGCCGTCTTTCTGTTCCATTTAAGTCTAGGAATGACTGAATACTGAAGAATGAATGTACTATCCAAATGGGTCCAAGGTAGTATATACACATATTTGCCCGGTAGTGTTTTATTTCTTTATATTTCTAGAATATGTATTTGATTAATTATAAGTCTGCGAGGGCCTTAGTTTCGGATGCAAATGTATGTATATTAATAAAACTTGAGATTGTATGTAATGTGTGTAAATTCGAAATACAAATATTTTTTATACATTTTACCGGATTGTTCTTATGTAAAGCCATACTTCAGTTTTAACAGGGGGTTAATATGTCAACCAAACCATAGTCCTTTTGTACTAAACCGAAAGGGATATAATGGATACGTCTTCTAAATCTACGATATCAAGTTATACCGCACGCGACGATA
Source organism: Hanleya hanleyi (assembly GCA_036873755.1). Taxonomy (NCBI): domain Eukaryota; kingdom Metazoa; phylum Mollusca; class Polyplacophora; order Lepidopleurida; family Hanleyidae; genus Hanleya; species Hanleya hanleyi. Next base: position 199,047 of record JAVTVY010044941.1, read on the forward strand.
AACTTTCACCATACACCTGTCAATCAATATGTTGCCACGTGGTTATATTATTTACCTGTCAAAGCGAAGTCGATCAGGTAGTAGAGCTGTAACGGGTCGGGTAACTGCGCAGTTGAACGCACAGGTCTTTGTACATTAATCTCTTACAAAATGAGCGACCGACAATCGTCTCACACCATATTGAATTTATTTAGTATTCAAGACATGGCCTGGGCGCTTTGCTAGATTTTCTATTTAAGGAAGCTGACGTATTATATTTTGTGGTTTTCGGTTGATAGCGCCCCTGGCAATGCAAACAAGCTTCCACACGAGAGTTATATTGAATTTGAGAGTTAATTTCTCGCCATTTTAGGTAGTTTTAAAAGACTTTGTTTAATTAAACAGTGACAAGAGAGCGGAATAAATTGATAGAATGAAAAATGTATTAATAGCCCAATTAAATAAAAAACAACAATAAAAATCCAAAAAGACAATTTTTCACATAGGCCTATAGATATGTAGATATAGATAGTAGACGAGCTGTGAACGTTCAATCAATATGCATGGACGGCATTGAGTCACCTACTGAATATAGCGTTTTGACACGAAGTATACATAGTCGAGTGCCAACATAACAAGATGCTCTAAATTTATGGTTCATACTCCATGTCATCTGCACAAGTCCAGGTAATCCCTAAATCCTCGAATAGGGTTTATCGATCGTAACCTACCGATTGATATACTGGCTCGCGAGGATGACTCCATGTAAGAATCACGAGACAATGCATACAGTAACCCAGTCTGGGGACAGCAATTTGTCTAGAAATGAGCCTTTTCATCTGCACAAAGACTCACACAATAGCTGCCTATACATATCTATCAAATTTATACACTTCAAACCATGCGATTATGATTTGAACAATTTTCTAAAATCGCAAAAACGAAGTAGGCCTACAGTTTGGTTTTGGTCAGAACATTGTTTAAATCCTCAACTTGTTGACGAGCCTGTGTGTAAATGTGTGTAAAACCTTGACATGATTAAATTGGTCCAGAAGATGACAAAAGCGATCACCAATCAGAAGAGCGAATATCAGCTGTACGGCGAAGGCAAATTTTGTAACAAACCCTCCCATAAGTTTGCCAGCTCTTAATGGTTTATGGTTATTCATGATGTTGACTCATTTTTTCAGCCAATGAAAGTTCTAATGTATCAGCAAGGAAATCTTCTAATTCTATTAGATAATATCAATCACATGACCCTGTGTGCTGAAGCATTTGTATCCACTTCGCCATCCATCTTACCGCGTATAGATGACCCAGATGGTTACAGGTTACGTGCTGAAGTAGGCGGGACAACCCTCTTCTTTTAATTTCACAGAGCGTATGGTGGCTTATGCCATGCAAGCAATCTATCTGAGCATAGAGAAACCCATCTTAGCTTGCTAAGGGCATTTCACGTTTCACTTAACACTACGTATGATCTTGTCATGCGTTCGGATGATGAGAGAAACCGAATAAAATGTATAATTTGTTGCCCACATTCGTTTCAAGAAGATTGGTCAGCTGCAGATGGTTTTCAATTATTTCTGGATAAAAAAAAAGTTAAAAAATATAAACACTGTCTAATCAAGAATCCCAAACCCAGGGCTTGTACATTGTGAAAAAAATGGCTGCTGGGTTATCTCAGGTGAGTATGGGTAGAGGTCAAAATTATAAAAAAAAACGGGGGTTCCCATTATCCTGAATATTATCAGTATTGAAATTCCCCACAAAATACCATGCATTCAACTGGATTATAAGAGGATGTGCTGGTTTGCGAAAGCACAACTTATACAACGGCGGTATAACAAAAAACGGATAAGGCTGCATGGTAACACTTAACCACAAACATTTTTTATTATAAAGCAGAGTCAAAGCAAAATAAAACAAACGTATCGAGAATATCAAGAACCATTCTTATCCAATGTGTTCACCATGTGTTCAATAAAATGCGAAGTATAATTCGAATGTAGTATACGATGGTCAGACGTTTTGAGTTGAAACGGTCACAGGGGTTCGTTATCGATGTTAGTTGGTTAATTAGGTTGATTTAACCAACCAGGAAGTCGACGAGCCCCTGTGGGGATGTTACCTTTAAAATATACTGTCTCAGGATTTGATACTCAAGAGAAAAATGTTAAGTAATCCGTGTTATTAAAAACCAAATTCAAATTTTATATCAAAAACAGTAAAATGAAAAGTTTATATTTATTTATGAAAAACACTTCTGTATTGCACACATGTCAGAAACACATGCAGAGTAATTTTTTGTATCATAGTCACATAAACAAATGGACACAAAGAATTATAATTATATAACAGATAGCCATGATACTGAAACAAATACAGAGTATTCTGTTTTACACATATACTGCATATTAAATTACAAGTAATTCTGTATTTTAAAGAACAATGAACAACTAGCCAAAAATCTTTGACTAAGGAGAAACCTTGTCGTTGTGAAGGTGTTCAAACTGAACAGTACATGTATTTCATGGAACGATCTTTATGTTATTGGCTGTTTTTGGTTCGTTGAAATTGGATCACCAGCGCAGCATACGGATCACTGTCATGTAACTGGGTAAATCGAACTGTCAATCATACAAAGTGGGCCGTCCCTATAATGTTTGCTCAACTATGATTGCACGACGTGATTCAGAACTCCTGGACAGGTTAGACAGTTGAATGACAATTAACAAACGAACAATAAATGCTATAATTAAACTACACCTATAAATATTGTACATTATCTATTAGAGAGAATGACGCCATCTCCACCAAGTAGAGAACAAATCATAGAGTTACATGGATTAAATAGAACTCGGTCATTTATTTTATTAAAAAATATTCTGACAATTTCGATATATTTCAATAGGTGTTTTTATCATCAAAATATTTCCTTACTTCAACGAAACATTTAAATTTGAGTTAGTGTAAGAATAAGCAATGAACTATCCATACATAGCATAATACGGATTGTTCAAAACGCTAAAGTTTAACTCATCGAAACAATTTCCAAAAATGCATATGATACAATTAGAAGTCGTTGCTATGTAAAATAATATCCAACAGGTCTATTGAATTTTAGAAAGCATAAAGCACACCAATTCTCACATATAGGCCTACCACAAACTCAGCAAATTGACATGTAGATACAATCTCAGTAAACTCATATATAATATTACCTTGTATACCAGGTGACTTGTGCATATAGACTGATATAGCTTTGGCCCATTCACAGATAATAAAGTATACGAAAGTCTCTCTTATACAGGAATTATAATTTGCTCGGGGGCCGAAGTTTACAGTGTGTAGGGGATAATTTTTTTAAAGATTTATCATTTGAATTAATATTACAACTGAATACAATTTATTCCTTAACAAGTACACTTTATTATAACAAAATGACTAACTGCCAGAATGCGTACAACCGGAGGAACATACAGTGTTTGGGGGAGTTCCGAATCACTTTTCACATCCAGACTGGTAGCGCTCGTTCTTTCACGAGGTGAGAGCGACTGCTGGTCTTATATTCTAGGGACATCTGTCGTCTATAATTGTATGTAAAAAAATCTTCAATCGGACTTGTCAATCGATGAGAAAATAGCCTTCGCTTCAGTGCAACAGCGCGGGCAGTTGCGAATCATTTTGGTGAGTTGCGGATCACGCCATCTAGCGGCCGTTACAGGCACTGAGAATGGAATTTTTATTGGCGTGAGGGGTCATCTGCGGCTCACATTCAGGTCGTGATGACGTCAGTGCTTTATATAAATCAATATGTTGATTTATATAAAGCACACTTCACCCTAATACCACCGCCCACACCCCCAAAACTCTTGTTTTGCGGGCCTGTGATCGGTATCATGAAGATGATTCTTTGCCACAACATTGCTCCAATGTAGCCTTTGTCTACTAGCTTTAAAATCCAGAGCGTGGATCTCAAAGACCCTCGCTGTTGCTGCCAGTGATTGAAAATCCTGCCTTATAAGACAAGAACTTTATATCCACCAACTTTACCGGTTTAAACGGCGGTTCCGCTAACCTTCGAAGAACGAGATCTAAGTCCCACTTCTGTGGCTTAGGAGCAGAGAATTGTCGGTCAGTAAGCTGAACAATGCCAGAGCTCGGCTCAACCTGTTTAGTGGCACACCACTGTTGGAATTCCGCCCACTTGGACTGGTAGACAACGGAAGTGGATGGTCTCGTAGAAGCAACCATTCTTTGTGTTACTCCGTCAGAAAAGCCTGCCCTAGCGAGCTGATCGCGGAGCACCTGCAGACGTGGAGGTTGTAAACCCGTGTGTGCTGGTGGTAAATGGACGTTCCCGGCCGACGTAGAATTTTGTTCCACGGCGGAAGTTGTCGGCTATGGTCCACCCGAAGTTCCACAAGATCAGGAAATCATGGCCACCATGGAATCACCAGATAAATCACACAAATATATGTGCGAATCTTCCGAAGAACTTTGGGTATGTTGGCCGGGGTGGGAAAGCATATTAGGGACAATGCATATTAGGAACAATCAGTCCCATCGTTGCTGGATCCAGGACCGGAGACACGTTTACCAGAACAGATCTACTAACGGCGTCTCACAACACCACGGAAATCTGGATGATGATCTTCGGATGTAGCCGCTATATTCCGTGGACAGAATTTGAAACAGAATTCTGGACAAAGCGCCTGCTAAGACGTTCAGATGTCCCGGTATATGGCGTGCCCAAACGGACATGTTGTTCGTTCAACAAAGGTTGCAGCGAGTCATCCCTTGTTTGTTGATGAAGGTCAAGACTGTTGTATTGCCCGTCGCTACTAGCAGAAACTGGTTCCGCAGATGAGGCAACAATATTTGGGCGGCATGATTCACGGCCATAAACTCCAGAAAATTATGTGTAGCAGCTTCTCCGCAGATATCAATTTGTAATCGAGATGGGCTCCCCACCCTCCAATAAAGCTTACATGAACAGATGTTGTGTAGGACAAACTGGAAGGTGGGTTACACCCGGTATCACGTTGAGGGGTTCGAGCCACCATGATAGGAGACGTTTGGCACCCTCTGTGACAGAAATCAGATTTTGATTCTCGGGTGACATCTTGGACGGAAGTTAGCAGGCCTAATATGGCTGAAAACTGTCGAGTGCTCTGGAAGGGGAACTGCAGAAATGCTGGTATATGTGCAGTTATCTTCCTCCATAGGTTTACGCCTAGGAAGAGACGTTGCTGAGCCGGAACAAAGTCAGACTTGTCGTCTGGGGAGATAACCCAATGATATGAGAATCTGGTTGACGAATTCCGTGTCGAGATGAATCTGTTCTCTGCACATGTTTCGAATAAGTGAATCGTCCAGGCAGAAAT